>PVHP010031002.1:0-21317 GCA_004024765.1 Zapus hudsonius | reverse complement strand
TTAGTGTAGTGCTGGAAGGCACTGCACAGGCTGCCAGGGGAAAATGATCAACGACAGCTGGAGTAAACAGAGACCACTGACAGGAAACACAATCGGTGGTTATGAGTAGGCTGACCACACCTCCCAGTAGGAGTGAGCAGCGAACCAAGAGAGGAGCACTTGTGTAATGGAGGAGCCTGGGCCTGGGGGGGACAATCAACAGCTTTCTATTCGGCCAATTTTCCACTTAGTGAGGGGGTCCCCTTGTCTGGAACTTGGGATTCAGGGTGAAAGGCACCGGATCCCATACTCTTAGGCTCCCAAGACAAGATGCATTATGGGACCAATTGATAGGGAGGCTAATAAAAATCGAATCCTGGTAATCCAAAATTGTGTATATTTGTTAACCTACACTGATCTCACTCTCCTATGGAGATTGTGTTTGTATCTTTCAGGATGCAGTGAGAGAGCTGGGGCTCATCTAACCCTACCAACCGACCGCAGGCCGATAGCTGAGATTCTGGCAAGAGAGGGGCCACCACAGTCATACAATGGAGGATCCAAATGGAACTCCGCAGAGAAAGACGAGATGAACAAGGGGCCCACAGCCACAGCCATTAAATCAGCACAGAATTAGCCAGTGGAACAGAAACCAACGATTTTCGACACAAAGACCCCTAAGCTCACCACCTTAAAGCAAACTTATTACTCATCCACCACGACTCAGGGAAATATGCGGAAGAGGGGGCGGAAAGATTGTGAGAGCCGTGGTGGGGGAGACTACCCAGAGGTACGGACAGGAGAACCTGGCTGATTACTAGTCAATCCATGGTCCCCTGTCACAAGGACTGATCCAGACGACCCATGGAGGAGGTTATCCAGTTGAGGGGGGAGGGGAGGGCAGTAGGGAATTGGGGATAACAACTCATTGTTTGCCCACTAAATGTTGTAACTCATTATGGACAATAAAAAAATTTAAAAAAAAAAAACTACAGTGAGATTCTAACTTACTCCACTCAGAATGGCAATCATTAAAAAATCCAACAATAGGTGCTGGAGAGAATGCAAGGGAAAAAGGAAGCCCCCATTCACTGCAGGTGGGATTGCAAACTTGTATAATCACTATGGAAAGCAGTGTGGAGGCTCCTAAATATAATGGATATAAAGCTACCAATAGACTCAGCGATCCCTCTACTGGGCTTCTGCCCTCAATATTTGACACCTCAGCACAGAGACATTTGCTCAACCATGCTTATAGAAGCTCAATACATAACAGCTAAGAATTGGAATCAACCCAAATACCCATCACTGGATGAATGAATATCAAAGTTGTGGTACATTTACACTATGGAATTTTACTTAGCTGAAAGGAAAAATGACATAATGAAATTTAAAGAAAAGTGGATGGACTTGGAGCATATCATATTAAGCAAACTCACACAAAAACAGAGAGACAAAGGTCGCATATTCATCTTAGGAAGTTCCTAACCAGATTTAGCTTAAAGTCTAAGAAAACCTGACAGGTAAATTGAAAGAATATAAAAGGCGATGGAAGGAACAGGGGGGGAATAGGAGGGTAGAGGGACTTATACAATAAGCTAAAACAATAATGAATTGATATCATAAAATCCTTACTTTCATACAGTAAGCTCTTGAGGAAGCTATAGCCATCACCTGGTAAGAGGGGCTAGCAATTCCCTGTCCCATTCATTGGTTACTTCCCACACTTAGCTGCTGATCAAATAGACCCACGAGGTCCCCAAAATAAAATAGGCTTTTGTTAAAGCTCTTGAATATCTGCCCCAGGCCAAAGGTAAGACCCTATTGCTGAAGATACCACAAAACTGGGAGACCCTGCTAGATCCAGAATGACAACCAGCTCACAGTTGGTAGCATGGGTAGTGCTGGAAGGAATTACATGAGCTGCCAGGGGAAATTGGTCAGTGATATTTGGAGAAAGTAGAGACTACTGATATACAATGCAGATTGATGTCATGAGAATGCTGAACACACTGTTACAGGGAAAAGTCCCGCAAGTCGAGAAGTGTTCATTTGTGCAATAGTGACACTAAACCTAGGTGTGTAATCAACAGCTTACTGTTTGGCTAAGAGATCCACTCAGTGGCAAGGAACCCATAACTAGATATGGGATCCATGCTAAAATCTTATGCGAACCAAGAACCTGGGCTCCAACAGGAAGTTCCCACTACCCTAGAGAGGAGTTCCCACTACAGAGAGGCTACACCCATTAGAATCTTGCCAAGTCAGCGATGTTTGTCTCATTTAACCTATGATTATCTCACTCTCCAATAGAAATCCTGTTTGTATTTTTCAGAAGGCAGCGAGATATGGGATAATGGCTGATATCCTGGCAGGAGATGAATCACCCTTGATCTATCATATAGGGCCCAAAGGAAACCTATGAGAAAGTGTTGAGAAATACAAGAGACCTATCACCACAGCAAGTCAGATAAACCATGAAAGGTCAATGGAGACAGCAAAGATACCCAACACAGCCCAGAGCAGAAGTACAGAGACACTTAAGATCTCAATAATAAAGCAGACTTAAAACTCACCCACCATGACTCAGGGAACTGAGTGCAAGAGGGGGTGGAAAGATTGTAAGAGCCATGGTGGGAGAGAATATCCTGAGACATTGCCTCCCTCAGCAACAACACACAAAGGGGGAAAAAACTGGCTACCTCTTGTGCAATTTACAACTCCCTACCCCATGGACTGATCCAGTATGACAAGAGGCGGACCCCCAATGGGTTGGGGACCCAGAGAGGAGGAAAATGGGGGAACCATCACAGGATTTGTTTATATAACATATCTAATTATTGACAATAAAGATTTTTTTAAAAAAAATATAAATGGGTAATAGATTTTAAAAAGCGTTTAGTATCTTTAGTCAATAGTGGAATGCGCAAATTAAAACCACTTTGAGATTTCCATCTCACTTTAGTCAGAATGGCTAAATATATTAAAACAAATGACAACAAATGCTGGTGAAGATGAGGGGAAATAGGGACCCTTATTCACTGTTGATGAGAGTGCACACAGCAACATTCATTATGAAAATTAATGTGGATGTGTAATAATCTGAATGGATGTCCCTGAACAGATTCAAAAGTTTATCAAATGCTTTTCTCCAGCAGCCTGGCTAGAGGAGATGTCATCTTGGGTAGATGCTAAAGTCCAGCCCTAAGGTGCTTCTAGGGTGGTTTTGGAATTCCAGCTATACATATGCAAAGAGGAGTCTGAGCTCAAGCCTGGAGTTCCTGTGGTTCAGTCTGAGTGTGCTTGATTGAGGTGTTGGTGATGGTTTTTCTCTCTCTTTCTGCTTGGACCTGTGCCTCTTTCCCCATTATGAAACTTCCTCTGGATCTATAACTTCAATAAATCCCTTTTTTCTCTCATAAACTGTGCCTAGTTTGGAGGTTCATCCCAGTGGTGTGTGGCGGAATATGACAGGAGGTTTCTCATAAAGTTAAAAATATAACTACTTTTTGACCCAGCTATAGCATTTTTGGGCATTCTTGCTATAGTGATCCTTGTTGATTCATGTTTATTGCTGTTCTATTCACAATAGTTGGGAAATGGAACCCATTTAGAATAAACACACACACACACACACACACACACACTATGGAGTTTTATTCAGCTGCAAAGAAAAATTAAATATGCAGGAAAATAGATGGATCTTGAATAGATAATGCTAACTGAGGTAACTAAAGTTTCAAAGGACAGATGCCAAGTTAATTCTCATGCAGATATTAGCTTTGAATTTCTGGATTACTGGCTGTAGATTGGAGTGAGTGTCTGTAGAGGCAAAGAATCTAAAAGCCATGGTGATTTGGCAATGAGGAGGTTGTGGAGGAATAGTAGAAAACACAACATATAATTAGAAGGGGTTAATAGTGGCTCTTGGTTTCCGACCAAAATTGCTGAAGGGAACTTACACTTCTCAGTTACATCATGTAGTGAAACTAAGCTGGAACTGAGCTGGAAGCTTCCTTCCTGCTCGCTAGTTTCTTTGTATCAGAAGCTCCTATGAAGTTGCTAGATTAAAAAAGACATCAACAGTCCTACTCAGCTGTAGACCTTGTATACTCCATAACTGACCTGTGAGGCAAGCTATACCCACTGGTGCAATAATGGCATGAATGTTATAGGAGTACCTAACCACTTTTTGATTGGATTTGAGGCCTGCTCCACAAGAGGGAATTCACACTTGGTTCTGTAAACCTGGCCAAACTCCTATGGTTAAGGGTACAGACCCTTGGGGGTAAGCTACTACTGTAGTTACGCTAAATGGACAGCATGTCAAACTGTCTTCTAAATATCTACATTTGTCCCCAAAGATTCATATAGCTTGAAGCTTCGACCACAGATGTTTCTCACTGCAATGGATAAAGATTGAAGCACAGCAGACAAAACTGCTGAGAATAAGTGATTTCTGTGTGCTCAGCCTCTAATAGGACATCTACACTGCCCCTTCCAAAGCTCAGGGAACCCTATAAAAGAGGAAGAAGAAAGAATATATCAGCAGGAGGATAGGGAGGAAGGCAACAAAAGACTGTTTTCTGGATATGATATGATTGTTAAACTTATGAATTCAAAGCAGCTGTGTTTTCCAGCACAATATTCTGTATATTTTCTCTGTCCATATTAACTATATAATGCAATTGAAAGGAATCAAAACACACAAATAACAGAAGATAAAGTAGGGGGAAATTTTATGATGTTGGACTTGGCAATGATTTCTTGGATCTGCTAACAAAAGCCTAGATAACAGGACAAAAAACTAGATTTCATCAAAATGTAAAGCTTTGTGTATCAAAGGACACTATTAACACAGTGAAAATTATCTCATGGAACAGTAGAAAACATTTACAAATTATAGGGGTGATATGGGATTAATATCTAGACTACATACAGAACTACAATTCAACAAATGGTAAAGATTTTCACATTAAAATGAGCAAGATACTTGCACAGAAATTCCATCAAAGATATACAAATGGCTAAACAGTATCTGAAGATACTCAACAACACTAATTATTAAGGATATACAACTCAAAATTATAATGACATACTATATGACTTCATGTCAATTAAGATGGAAATTATCAAAAAACACAAAAACACAAAATTACATATTCTTGAAAGTGTAGAGAAATTGGAACTTCTGTGCATTGCTAGTAGGAATATTAAAGTACCATAGTCTGTGTAGAAAACAATATTTTATCAAAAAGTGTAGAATTAACATATGATCCAGTAATTCCACGTCTAGCTATAAAGAAAGAATTGAAAGCAGCATCAAACATATTTGTACATCAATTTTCACAGCAACATTACTCACAAAAGCTAAAACATAGAGGTAACTGAAGTGTTCACTAATGAATGAATAGGTTAAAGAAAGTAGTATGTGCATAAAATGGAATATTATTTAGCCTTTAATAGGAAGGAAATTCTGATACATGATACAACATGAATGAACATAGCAGACACTATGCTAAGTAAAATCACCTAATCACAAAAGGATAAATATTACATGACCCTGTTTTTATGAGAGAAGTCAAATTCTCATAAAGTAGACTTGTAGTTGTCAGAAGGTGGAAGAGAGTGGAATGAGGAAGTAACTTTGTGTATACAGTTAAAAAAAGTTCTAGCAGAACAATGTTAATATACTTAATGTCATGGAAGCGAAAATGGTTAAAATGGTAAATTATATGTTATGCATGTTTCACCACACACACAAAAAAAGTGCTCTATAAAATACACTGTTAAAATAATGAAAAGATAAGCTACAGAGTAGGATAAAATGCTTATAAATCACATATCAATATAAGATGGTGTTTAGACTATAAAAAGAAATCACAACCCATCAGGAAGGAAATAATCCAATGATAAAGTCTCAAGACTTGAACCTTTTAACAACCAAGATTGATATAAGTATGTCAAATAAGCACATGAAATGATGCTCAACATCATAGCCATTAAGGAAATATACATTACAACAACAAAAGAGGTACCATTTCACATCTATTAGAACAACTGAAATAAATACCAACAATAAAGATGCAGAACAAGTGGAATGCTCATATATAGTTGGTTGCAATGCAAAATGATACAGCCACTCTGGAAAATGGTTTTCACTTTCATATAAAGTTAAATGTACACTTACCACATCACCCAGTAATCCCACTTCTAGATATTTACCTTAGAGAAATAAAAACTTATGTTCACACAAGCCTGCACAAGAATGTTAATACCAATATCATTTATAAAGTCCATAGCCTGGAAATAACCCAAATTCATTTCAATAGGTAAAAGGATAAACTTTAGAATACCCATACAGTGAAACATGACTCCACAAAATCGATGAACTATTGATATGAATAACAACTTGGGTGAGTCTAAAAGCATTATGCTCAGTGAAAGAAATTGGTCTTACAAGATTATACTCTGTATGATGCCATTTAATATGACCATCTCTAATATATATATATATATATATATATATATATATATATATATATATATATATATATATATGTATATATATATATATATAAATGTAGAACAAATCAGTGATTTCCAGGAATTATGGGAGAAGGGGGACAGCTGAGATTAAGTACAGGGATAAAATGAGGGGAGTTTTTCTGAGTGATGGAGCTGTTCTGTCTCTTGATTGTGGTGATGATTACATGAATCTAAATGATTTACAACTCACAGAAGTATATACCAAAAAAGCCCCATGTGATTTTTAAGTTCATTTCAAAATAAAATATTAGCTATTATATAATGATCATCACAACCAAAAGTTATACTTTACTGACTAATAAAAATAGAATTATTTGTGAAATGGGATTTGAAAATCAGCAAGGGGCTGGGCATGGTGGTACACACCTTTAATCCCAGCACTCAGGAGACCAAGATAGGAAGATCACCATGAATTTGAGGCCAGTATGAGACTACATAGTGAATTTCATGTCAGCCTGGACTAGAGTGAGACCTTATCTTGAAAAACCAAAATGAAATAAATAAAAATAAAATAAAAATCAGCAAGGTAAATGTATGTCTGGTAGAATAAGAATGAAAACAACACTAAATATAAAAGCTTTACAACTTCTGGAAACTCCTCTAATATTTCATATTAGGATAATATGTTTTCTCTGGATCATTTCCTATAATCATTGTCACATAGTGAATATGGAATTAAATAAGTGTTCAACTCAGAAATCTGGAGCCCTAGGTTACATTCCTAAATCTAACACTATAAGAAAACTCTCAACTTTTGTGCCTAATTTTATCTTCCTCTTCATTGAGGTCATGTACTTATCTGCACTTGACATTTTGTGGTATGCTGTGAAGGTGTCAAGCAAGGAGTTTCAAAGATAGGAAACAGAAGAGATTCACAAAACCCCCACCCAAATACCATGTACTGCTTTAAGTGATTACATGAATCACCTCACCGAATCCTCCTAACAACTATACTGTCACTATTATTAATAGTCTCATTTTATAGGTGAAGAAACTGAACTAAAGTGTAACTTGACCAATGTCTCATAGCCAGTACATGGGAGAGCCAGGATTTTCCCGGGCAATATGCCTTGAGACTCCATGTTTGCAATTAGTATGCCATCTCTGTCTAAAAAAAGCTATTCATTTGTTCCTTCTTTTACTACTGCTCTGCCACTTGTAGGACCTATCACTAACAAATATACCATTTTCATGACTTTTCCATAACATCTAAGCAGAGAAGATTCCCAATTCTACATGACCAGTTCTGACTTCTCCCTGAGCTTCACTACTGGGGAGTCTAGCTGCCTCCCCAACATTTGTATGTGCTAATCCTGCTGTCCTCACACATTCAAAAAGAAACTCCTCACAAATCCTTGATACTTTCCCACTGAAGTTTTCTGAATTTTGACAATCATTATGTTACATAGATGAATACATACATGAAACATCTGCTTTATCTTTGACATATTCTTCAATGACCCTCCTATTTCATTCTTAGATAAGTTTATAAATTCTTTTTTTAATAATATCTCTTGTAACTAATGCTACCTTTCTTTCCAATTCTACTGTCATCATTCCAGGGTAGATCATCATGGCTACCTGGCTATAAGTTCATCCTCTTTCCTCTCTCTAACCCTCCTTCTTGGCCACAACATTAATCATTTTCAAATATAACTTTATACTGTTAATCCGGCTCAATAACTACATTCAAACTCATTAATGACAAAACAACTCCAGGTAGCTTTATATTATGATATAAAGTCCAAAATTCTTAAACTATACTTTCAACCCTACCTCGTACTCCTCATCTAAACAATCAGCAGTGCTCATATCAAAGGTTGCAATTGAAATGGTATTTCTTGTCCTTTCTAAATAGGTAGTATTAAAAGAATATTAAATTATTACCTCTTCTGAGAGGCTTTCTTTAGTCACAACAATAAAACCCTGAGCAATGATGTCTAGGATTATTGTTGTTAAATGTGTATAATTACAACTGGACTATACTTGGCATGAGGCCAGGAACCATTTATTAAACTTCTTTATACCTTCTGTCATACTTAGTAAAACTGATCTGCTAAACTAATTCTTTCTGGCTAACACGTATACTACATATGTATATATCTTGTGCTAATTTATACTTGAGTCTAAAGACCCTTCACAGAGTAGCCTTACTTCTCTTTCCAGTTTCTAAGTCACCCTGTATCATTGCCACACAGAACTTTCACTGTTCCCTACACACACCAGGTTCTTTTACGGTTCTGTTCTAGATCATGCATACTATCTGTCATGTCCTTTATGCTTTACCTAAAGATAAATTCCTGTTGATCTATTAAAACAATACAAATACCAACTTCTGACTATCCCAACTAAATTTGGATTTTTGATGTTATATGTTCCATTAGCATTTGACTAAAACTTTCTATAACAATTTCCATATTGTTATGCAAGTAATTATGCAAGTCAATCATCTCTCATGTGACTATATATTTCTCAAGAGTAGTAATAGTATGTCTTTCCCCTGCTCCTTTCACTGATTCAACATATCTAAAGCCCTGATAGTAAATCTTTCTCTCAGTGAAAGAACATAACAGTCAGTGAGTATCCCATACCTTGGTAATAAAGAGCCTTAAGGAAGGAGTGACGATCAGCTCCCTGAAATAAAGATTTTTCAATTTCCATTTCTCGACGGGTCAGCTGTTTGCTCTTTGAAAATCTCTGTGGCAGACAAAGGATGCGCTGGCGCTCTGAGATCTTTTCTTCAATATCCTGAAGACGATTCCGTATTGCTTCAGGAGTTGCCCTCAATTTCGTCCTCTGAAAACAGAGAAATGAGATGTTATAGATCCTAAAAGACACACTCTAAGAGTGATAACCTCATTCCTCAACTAAGAAAGATGATCAGGGTCCAAAATTGTGCTTCTGGAAAGTGCTAAGGGGTTAACCAATAGCTTTACTTTCATCAAAATCTCTAGCCTAAAAAACCAAGATTTGTACTCAAAGGTCAATTTTATAAGAACTAATAAAGGCTCTCGATGTAAAATGAAAAGTTCCTGTCCTTTATTCTTCAGAGATTAAAAGCAAACATGGCTCACTCACCTTTTCACCTGAAACATGGCTTTTCCATATCAAGATTTCTGTTTCATTAAGTCCTAGTTCCCTGAGAGAAGCAGTTTCCTGGTCTTTTTCATGTAGTGTCTGGAACTGGGACAAAGTCATAGTCCCAGCTGCCTCCTTCCCAAAGGGCTTGTACAAAGTACCAGGGGCAAAGCTCTCTTTCTTAGAGACACATCTAAAAACAAATAAGAAGATAGTAAGAACATCTCATATTCACCACCATTCACAGCAATGGGGCCTTCCGTTACAACAGGCACAGTGAAACTCATCAGCAACATCTCCTTCGCCATCTACTTCTAGGCTGAAGCACCATGACAAAGAAATAGAATTCCATGAACATTTCCCTCATTCACGACTAATAAATAACTAAATCAACAAATATTTACTGAATACCCACAAGGCATAGTCAAAAAAGAGAGAGATTAAAATGGCTCCTGCTTCTATGGAAAAAGAGTGGAAAAGCCCAAGAGGCACAAACAGTATCAAGTTGTAAGTGCTATATTGAGGGAAATATGCAGTTAGAGGACAACATAGGAAAGGTACTTGGCCAACGCCTATTGGGATATAGAAGGCTGCATAAAGGAAGAGTCACAGAAGTAAAGCCTGGCTCATATATAGAAATCTGTTAAAGAAAGTGGTCATATGAGAGAATATTTTGCCAGGCTTTAAAAGAGGGGGGTGTGACCTGGAAGTAAGGGCATGTTACAATCTACCTATCTTCAAAATACCTACTCCTCAATGGAAACAGAAGTGTCAAGCTGATGTTGAAGGAGGCTTTTCAGTTGCCTCTCCCCTTCTGTTTCCAGCTCCTCCAGGATATGTTCATCACTCTTCACACAGCTGTTTACCCTGGAGAAGATATAAGAATATATACAGCAACCACATCAGAAAACATGTTCCTTATCTATATTTTTATCATTAGCAACCAGATGTGTTTAAACATTTCTATAACATTACATTGACTTTTATTATTCTTGACACAAATATTTTCAGTTACTTAAGGTTAGTTCACATTAGCCATAATCAAGTTTTCTACACAGTGCTGACTAGGCCATAAAGTGATATATCTTCATAGTTCTTGATCTACCTCCCTTTAAAAATATCTTCCTCTCTCATAGCTTCAGATCTTGTTCACATAGCCTCAAACTATTTTCCATGGAAGAATATCTCACTTTCCTCTTAGCCAGTCACTTCTGTCTACCTCAAACTCAGTGTCTTGAAAGTATACTTTATTCTTGTTTTAATTTGAAGAGATGGCTAATTCAATGTAGCTATAACAGAACTGCTTTCCCTTTCCCAAATATTTATTTCATCTGGAGCTGCTGCTTTCTTCCATAGGTACCAATATTCCCCCAGTTACAGAGTTACAATTTGAAATTTGGTGATAATCTTCTATTTCATTACCCACCCCTGAAAAAAAAAAAACTGGTTTCAAAAATTAACACTGCTTTGTATTCCTTCCATTCCCACTCTAGTCTAGACCTTCATCACTTCATATTTCATTAGTCTTCTAACTAGTTCTTGTGGCTTCCTTCTTATTCATATGGCCTAAAACACCACTTCCACTATTACAACTAACTGCCCAATGAATCACTTACTAGTACCTACACATGTGTCTGGGCCCTTTAGTGTATTTAAGGTTATTCACAGTTTGAATCTAAATGAAACTTCCAATTATACCCTAGAAGGTTTTTACTGCCACTTTGTATTTGTTTTCCCAGCACTGTTTTTCATTCCAAACCCAATCTTTCACATGCTAATTTAAGAATACCTTTCTGAAGTCACCCTTTACCACCTCAGCTCTTAGTTAATCTATTTTCTTCTGCCAATTCCTACTAATATGGCATATGTTCCTCTGTATTATTATTTATTCATATCCTCCATCGCTTCCCCCAGGAACATGCACACAATATAAGCACACACATTTCTTCTCCCTAAATAGATTGCATAGTCCTTGATAGAGGCTATGTGCAGAATAAGTTAGGAATTTTTTGTTTATGAATTAATTCATATATGGAAAAACTATTCAAAACAAATGAAGGCATGGGACTATTTAGTCCAAATTCCTGGGTAGAAAAGGAGGGGGAGATGGTGGTGCATGTCTTTAATCCTAGCACTCAGGAGGCAAAAGTAGGAAGATTGCTGTGAGTAGCAGTCTACCCTAAGCCTACATAGTGAATTCCAGGTCAGCCTGGAAATGAGGTCAGCCTAGAGTGAGATCCTACCTAGGAAAAAAAAAGAAAGAAAAGAAAAAGAAAAAGGGAGAAACAACCAGGGAAGAGCCAAGAGGACTTTTAAAGTATGAATAATGTCCCATTTCTTAACCTTGTAGAAGATACAAACTTAAATGACTATTTTTAAGCTATATATTACTTTACACATATAAGTAATGCCATTATAAAAAATTAGAATGCGATTTTCAGTAAGGGAAAATCAAAGTTAAAAAAAATTCAAGTGATGGATGGGCTGGAGAAATGGCTCAGCGATTAAGGCACTTGCCTCCAGTGCCTAAGGCCTCGGGTTCAATTCCCCAGGACCCAAATAAGCCAGATCCACAGGTGGTGGCCCTGGTGCATTCTCTCTCTCTCTCTCTCTCTCTCTCTCTCTCTCTCTCTCTCTCTCTCTCTCTCTTGAAAATGAATAAATAAAATATTAAAAAAAAAAAGAAAATGCTGAGAAAAAAAAAATTCAAGTGATGGAGAATGCAGGGAAGAATGTCAGTAAGCATTTTAAATGCACTGCACTATTCCAGAGACCATTCTCTTGCAGAATGAATACAAAACTAATTTTAAATAGATCATTTCTAAAGGCTTTCTTCAACAATAGTTACGAACCCCCATTTTTCAAGAAGGGTCATTCAGGATCAGTCTTTTAACACATCAAATAGTTTTTCGAGGTAGGGTCTCACTCTAGCCCAGGCTGACCTGGAATTAGTCTCAGGGTGGCCTCAAACTGAGGGCGATTCTCCTACCTCTAGAGGCCTCCAGTGTGGATTTATGCAGATTTTGTAGACACAAACTATTACTTTCTTTATTTAAGATTTTGAAATTCACACGTCTTTAATACACAATGGAAATAAATGTGCCCACCTAGAGCTCCTCTCTTGAAGATGAGGAGGGAGCTGGCCCTCCAGTCCTGGGAATGTGATATACAAGTCCCGTTCGACTGGGTGTATAGGTCGGAATAGGGAAAGGCCGCTCTCAGAGTTTCCTCAGGAAAGTGCCCGGCTCTCCACCCTTTCTGAACTTCACCAGGCAAGCAGGCCCTGCCCACCTCCGCTCCTCCCTTCTCTTTTGTCTACCTCTCACACGAACCCACCTCTCAAGAACGTGACAAACCCCAAAGAGAATATAATAACGCCCTTTTCAAACTAAAAGATAGAACACAGCTTCTCATGCAGCCAGCCCTTCAACTCAGAAAAGCCCTTACCTTTTCATACTTGTGTAAATAGGCCGGCCGTGGACCTCAACTCCCAGAACTCTGCGCGGCGGGAGGCAGGCCCTGGGTTGTGGAGCATGGAACTCTGGTAATTGTAGTAGCGCAGAACTACACAGAAACGGAAAGAGAGTAGGTATGGAGTGACCCGCATGTTGTAAATAGGTTAAGAATTTCTAGTGCAACTTAAAGATAACACCGGAAATATCCACTTCACAAGCCTAGGAGTCACGGTGCTTCTTGACTCTCTTCTATAGTATCAATAAATCCTAGCTCTTCACTAATTTCTTTCGCCTTTGTCCCTGTCAACACTGCTTTCTTTCAAGGATTTATCTGACCTACCTGCTGTTTCCAAGCAAGCCTCTAGAGTCTGACCAAATCGCTAGCACCAGTAGTTCTCTATCTGTAATTATGAGTCCTCTCAATTCAAAAATCAGTATCTGTAAATACTCAAGCATTTTAATGTCTTACTGATAAATATGGTGAATTAAGTGAGGCATAGTAAAGTGGTTAAAATCATGGTTAATCCCCAAAAATGAAAATGCAAATATCCTTAAGCATATAACAAAAAGATGTTAATTTGTAACAGGAAAATTTCACAGTACACCACATAGTGGAAGTTTCAGGTTAACTAAGCAGCAAGCTTCTGTCTCAAAAACAACCAAAACCACACAACAACAAAAATAAATACATAAATACTGAAACAACCTCCCAAACAAAACAAAAATACAAAACAAAGTACTCTCATGACCAATATATCTCAAAATTATTGCAGTAATCAAAACCAATAAAAATCTGAGAATCTGTCACATTCGAGAGGAAACCAAGGAAAGATGAGATATAAATGTAATATGGTATCCTGGACAGATTCCTGGTAGAGAAAAGGGGTGCTCCATAAAAATTACAGAAATGTGAATGAACTGCATTTTATTTAATAATATTGATAATATTGTTCATTAGATGTGGCAAAGTTACCAAAGTTATGTAAGTTGTTAATGCTAAGGGCAACTGAGTGAAAATAAATGTGATACAGTAGAATGAAACATTTATGGAAATCTAAAACTATTCAAACAAAAATAAAGCTTTTTTTCTTTCTTTATGTGTATGAATGTATGGGTGTGCACTTGCCACAGCATGCATGCGGAAATAAGAGGGTAACCTCTCTATTTCCTTCCACCTTGTTTTTGAAACACGTTCTCTATTGCTGTTTTTTTTTTTTGTTGTTGTTGTTGTTATTTGAAAGGACAATCTAGATGGCCTGTGGTCCTCGAGATTGTCGTGGCTCTGCCTCCCATTGCAGTAAACTAGTTGGAATTACACAGACATCTACCACTTTTTGTCTCTATATATTGGTGTTGGGGATCACACTTGCATCAGTAGACTTGTGGAGCAAGTGTCTTTAATCACTGAAACATCACTCCAACCCCAAAAGCCTTATATTTTAGAAAGTATCACAAAATAACATTTTTTCACCTACTAGACTTGAAAGATAAAATGCTTGACTATATATTTGTGTTTTTTGACATTATGGAGAAATGAGCACTCTCAATTTATTACTCCTAGGAATATAAATTGGTACAGCCTCTACTAAAAGTAACTTGAGGATGTTATGAAATTTAAATGCATATTGCCGTTAAAGCATCAATTCTCAATCCAATAAAGTTTCAGGTTGCTCAACACTATAACCAAGTCTTGGAAAATATTGAAATATCCAAATACATTCAACGAAAAACTATGGAATAATTAAATTATGGCAAAGTTCTCTATAGATTACTAAAATCTCAAAAATTCACCAAGTATAACAACAAAGTTTAGAAGAATATGTAGTATGCATATAATTGTAGAAGAGTGGAATATGTATTTACCTGAATATGAGCCAAGTGTTTCTGGTGAATGCTTCCAGGTAGGGAATTTTGATAACTGCAGAACAAAAGCAGACAAAATAAAACTCATTTTACATATCTTTATCCCCTTTCAATATTTTGTTATTATAGTGAGACAGCGTCTCACTGTGAAGCCCAGCCGTCTTGAACCTCTGCTTTTCCAGCTTCCACCTCTCAAATGCTAGGATTACAGGTATGTGCCATCATGCCCAGATACCCTTTGAATTTTTAAATACACAACTTTCTCACCTTGTTGATTCTTTTTTAAAAAGAGCCAAAGGAAGGGTAGGACTGTTTACAATGCAAACTTTCGGACACAAAATGGCCTTGATATTCATGACTTTGCAGTGTCTGTCAATGCCTACACATTATGGGTTGAAAAGATGATGACAACGAAACAAAACAAAGACTAATTGAGAGAGAGAGAGAGAGAGAGAGAGGAGATATGGGGGCAGGTGAGGAGGGAATCATAATGGTTTATGGCCTATGATTATGGAAGCTAGAAATAAAAAATTTAAAAAATTAAATAGAACCATTCTTATATCAGAAGGGACGAGGGAAGAAAAAAATATGGAATTTGGGGTTCATGCTGTATTTAAATCTCAATTATTGGCAATATAGCAAAGTAGGTATTTAGAGAAAATCTGGACACTCATTTTTGTTTTGGTAAATTAGTAGAGAATAAGTTCCAGTAAGTTTCTTTAACTGCTTTAAGCCAGCTTTCTCATATGTAAAATGAGAATAATACTTCAGAAAGACAGGTAAAAGTAATGCTGTACACAAAGTATGACTTAAAAACCTTTCAATGACAAGGTTGTAAGTCATCAGGAAGGCTCAGACATATTCAAACTCCTTTGTGAGTCCATGCTCAAGTCAGAGCAAAAGACCAAACAGCAGAACAAAGCAAAATAACCCCCACATCATGACTTTGTACTTCCTGAGAATTTTCAACAGATTTAAAATAGCAAGTTAAGTATTAGAGCCATCAAAAAATCTGTGAAAATGAAAATGACAATTCTCTTGAAGCACATTTGGTGAATGAATGCAGCTAGCTAATACCACACTGTAGGTCTGACACAGAATAGGGACTGAATGTAAAGACACAAAATGTAGGTCACATCAGTACATACATTAGGTAAATCAAGAAGGTAGTTGGCTTTAATTATGATGCTAAGCCTAACTATTCAACTCACATATACATCAACATGAAAATGGAAAAATCACACCAAGTATGTGTGGCTGTCCCCTTAGGAAGAGTGAAAAACATTTTATCATTGCATGAAACTTGTATTTTTCTGATAAAACATAGGCTATTGGTACTGAAATGATACACAGTACATGACAAATCCACTAGGTGGGATGAGTGGTGAATGAATAGCTAAAAGAATTACAAGTGGAAAACAAGGCCATGAGGATTCTCTCTCTCTCTCTCTCTCTCTCTCTCTCTCTCTCTCTCTCTCTCTCTCTCTCTCTCTCTCTCTCTCTCACACACACACACACACACACACACACACACACACACACACCACAGAGATATATCTCTATATGTAGCCAGCCAATTTTGTAGCTACCAAGGAATTAAGAAAACTTGGAAGGTCATACTAGTTATATCTCTGCCAACCTTCTTAAAAAATATGGAATCATAACTATTCCATCTCCACAGCATCCCTCTGGCCATCCTAAAAGGACATCAGAGGGCTGGAGAGATGACTCAGTAGTTAAAGGCCTTTGCTTACAAATCCTGATGGCCTTGGTTCCATTCCCCAGTACCCATGTAAAAATCCAGATGCACAGTGGTGCATGTGTCTGGAGTTCGTTTTCAGGGGCAAGAGTACCTTATTGTGTCCATTATCAGTCTGACTTTCTCTTCCTCTCACTCACTCTCTTTCCTCTCTCAAATAAATATTTATTGAAAATATATCAGACTGGGCATTAAAAATCTTTAAGACCTTGGACACACAGACCTTATCATGAAGTAGCTTTACAAATTTAGCCTTAGAATATATAACAAACTGAAAAATATGCCTCATTTGTCTTTTTGACAATTTAGCAAGGTTTGTTTAATTAAGCTAGAAGCTACTCCTTTTTATAGACACATTCTCAGGGTTTGTCTTATAAGGTACTTTGTGTGCAGCACACTTCTGATGAATACATTAAGAAGTGATTGTAATTCTAACATATGGAAAGCTGTTGAAAGGCAAAATTCTGCTCTTGACTCTACTAATTACTTAATATTATGAGTAAACAATTGTACATGCCATAAAATTTCCCAAATTAAATAGCATGAATGCTGCTAGAAAGAATAAATATAACAAGGTATTAAAGGACAAAAGTAGTTATGCATTAAAAAAGTATCAGTATTACAATTATAAAAATTCTCCTCCAGCTAATCTCTGAGCTAGTTAGCAAAGGTTAGGCAGACTTAAGAATCCTGTGTCTAGCAAAAATGTTGTTTTAATATTGCTGGCAAAAATAGGTTACTTCTGACCTTTTAAATTAATATTTGTTCAAAAATGTCTTGTCTTTTAGACATGTTGGTATCAGAATCAAATGTACCTTAGGAAGGATTTACTCCAAGCCTCCATATTCCAGATAGCACTTTGAAGTTTCTCAGGAAATCTTGCAGGGTTAGTGGATTGATTGCCATTTTCTAGGAACTTTTGTGCACCAGAAAAACAAACACACAACTCCTGGTGAACACAGTGTAAAAAGATAGTGCAAAGAGGACTTTACCTCCCCTTCATTTTATTTAGGAAATTTGTAGTAAGCCATCTGCTAGTAGTAAAAAGAC
Organism: Zapus hudsonius; assembly: GCA_004024765.1. Taxonomy (NCBI): domain Eukaryota; kingdom Metazoa; phylum Chordata; class Mammalia; order Rodentia; family Dipodidae; genus Zapus; species Zapus hudsonius. Next base: position 3,584 of record PVHP010031002.1, on the reverse strand, counting down.
CTTAGGGAACCGCAAAATATTTGGAGACATAAAAACTAGTTTCTTTGTACAAAAACAGAGAAATTCTGATATGAACCAATTATTTCATTTTGTAGGCAAAATGTAATGTCCAAGATGAAATTATTTCTCTAGTTAATTAGGCAGACATAAATATTGAAGAGAACTTCACATAAATTACAGTATTCCCTTTACTGAATCTGGAAATTAGCTTACACATGGGCTATTTTACAAAAGGTTTATTTCAAAAAACAGTGGGGTGTAACAGAATGCAAAATTAGACATTACTCAAAATTCCGAGCAAAGCTGCTTACCTTAAGAAGTCCATAAGGCTCAATGCCTTCTAGACTGCATGTTTTTATATATATATTTCAACACAATGGTATAGCATTTGCTGCAAATATCCCTATGTTTAGGCCAGGGCTATATGACTAGACCATGTTTTTCTCCTTGTTTTTAGATGAGGTCTTAATTGCCTAGGCTGGCCTTCAACTCACTGTAACCTAGGCTGGCCTAGAACTTGTGATCTTCCTGCCTTAACCTTTTGAGTAGCTGGAATTACAGGTCTTTTCCACCAGGCTTGGTTCAGATTTTGTAACATTGAATAATGACAAAACTTACCTAAATAGCTAGCTACTCCATGGAAAAGTTTGCAGAGGAAAAAAAAAGAAACCATGTAAATTCTGGCAATGAATCAAACAATAAGATTAAATTTTAACTTCAAAATTATCTTCTTGCTGGGCATGGAGGCACAAGCCTTTATTCTTAGCACTCAGGAGGCAGAGGTAGGAGAATCACTGTGAGTTCAAGGCCAGCCTGAGACTATATAGTGAATTCCAGATCAGGTGAGACACTACCTCAAAAGATTTTTTTCTCTTGTAATGTGACCTCTTTAGCATGGTCATGTGTGTCAGGACAAAAGAAATTCAGCCCAGCCACTTAAAAACTTTTAATTAGTTTATTTTAGTTTTAGAATATCACATTTATTAATGACTTAAATGAAACACAAGAGATTAAAGTGTTCCAAGCTAAAAACAAGACTTCTTGTAAAACAGATGTAGAATTATACAAAAAAAGCAATAGTCATACATCATACACTAAAGCCAAATAAAATACCATGACTGCCAGATATGATTACACACATTCAACCCCAGCACTTGGGAGCATGACATGGAAAGACTGCAAGGTCTAAGCTACTCTGGTGACACAGTGAGACCCTATCTCAAAGAGAAAAAAAAATCAAACACAGAGCTATTTGTACAATTGAAAATAACTAAATTTCCTTAACTTAATCTTTAAAAAAATCTACTTCAACACTGGGTGTATAGACCAAAGGTGCGGCAGAGCTTGCCTCATGTGTGAGGCCCTGGGTTTGGTGGATATGAAAAAATAAAACAAATCAAAAGCCAGTTCAAATCCCAAATTCACTGAAACCCTTTTCTCTGAATTTTTGTAATACACTTTCTGTAACTTATTTCCTTGTATTGTGCATATTGTTTTAAAATAGATAAGAACTAAATCCCAATTATATCTCAAAGTAGGTAATAAATTTTATTTGAGACTTTACAATATCTAGCACTTTACATGAAATGTAACAAGTACCCAGTAAAGACTGGTTGGCATGTACTTTTTGGCAAACATATTCCCACAATTCATTTGGAATGAGAAGTAAATGTGTACTGGTGGTTGTATATAGAACCTATGAGTGTAGGATATACATTATACACAGAGAATCAATATCTAATTGGTAGTTGCCAGAATCAATATAGTTTAAATTTTTTGCAATCACTCTACCGCTGATCTATATTCCCATCCTTGCTTTATTTAATTCTGAAAATAAAGCTGCAGTATAATTCTCTTCACATGAAAAAAATCACATACATGATCAATTTATTGCAATCAAAGATTAAGTAGTAAATGTAAACGCTACTCTACTTAATATTATGAGAATTCACAGTTAATAAATAATACAAAAAGTTATGCAAAGGCAATCTTCATATTGCATTCTTGTTCCTTGCGACGGTACTCCTCAAAAACTTTTGTTACCTCTTCAACTTTCTTTTGCATTATGCCTATAGGAGGAAAAGTGATACAAATCATCAGCCTAAGTCACAACATTCTAGGAATGTTATGGCATATAAATATGCAGCATAGAAAACATTACATATCAATTTCAGTTTTAAATAGGAGAAGCGGGCTGGAGAGATGGCTCAGCGGTTAAGGCACTTGCCTCCAGTGCCTAAGGCGCCGGGTTCAATTCCCCAGGTCCCACATAGGCCAGACCCCACAAGGTGGTGGCCCTGGTGTGTGCTCTCTCTCTCTCTCTCTCTCTCTCTCTCTCTCTCTCTCTCTCATCTCTCTGTTTAAATAGGAGAAGAAACTATAGATACATTGGATGAGAAGATTCTTTATTTGTTCAGGTAAATAACACTCTACATGACATTTGTGTTTTGTGGAGAGAAATATTAACTGACTTTTTACTCATTACTGCTTAAAAGAACAACCCAAAGTGGTCAGTAAAACACAAGAAATGAGAATGGACATGTGTTATAACATAAATGAAATTTGAAAACATTACCACAAGTGAAAGAATCTAGGCACAATAGTCCTACTATGATTTCATTTCACTAAGTTCCCCAGAAAAGGCATATCTACCAAGACAGAGTATGTTTCTGAAGGCAGGGAGAACCATGGACAACCCAACCTCACCAACAGGACCTGGTGCCTGACACCCAGGCAGGAGAAGAACCACCCCTAACTTAGGATACTGAGCCCAAACAAAACCTTAGAGGAAATGGCAAGATGAGCAAAGACCTCCACAGCAAGTCAGATAACCTGGGAAAGGATATTAGAGACAGACACTTAGGATACCCAATACTCTCTAAAGCAGAAATCCAGAGACTCTTGAGACCTCAACAGTAAAGCAGATCTAAAACTAACGCACCATGACTCAGGGATCTGAGCAGAAGAGGGGGTGGAAAGATTGTAAGAGCCATGGTGGGGGAGAATATCCAGGGCATTGCCCCCCTCAGCAACAGTACACAAAGAAAAAACTGGCTACCTCTCAATAACCCCCTATCCCATGGACTGATCCAGCAAGCCTACTAAGGAGGGCCCCAGCGGGTTGGGGGCAGGGAGGAGGAAATGGGGTACCATCATAAGACTTGCTCATGCAATGTATGTAATTATTGACAATAAATATGAAAAAGACACTGTGCTCTTCTAAACATTGTTTTAGTATATTTCTTTCTCCTGGAAAATAATTGGGGCAGCAGGAGAAAAAATTCTGATAGAAAATGGGTCAGGAAGTGCAACAGTCACTCAATCAATGGGACCTGATCAGGCTCAAAAGCTTCTGTACAGACAAAAACACCGTTCTCAAAGTCACTAGACCGCCTTCAAACTGGGAGATGATTTTCTCCAGCTACAACTCAGACAAAGGCCTAATTTCCAGAACCTACAGAGAACTCAAAAAAATTAATAACAAAAAAGTAAACTGCCCCCTCACAAAATGGGGCACTGATCTCAACAGAGAATTCACAGAGGAGGAAACACAAATGGCCTTTTCTCACCTGAGAAAGTGCTCA
>PVHP010031001.1:0-21296 GCA_004024765.1 Zapus hudsonius | reverse complement strand
CCATGGAATCCCAACCAAAGGGAAATTCCGTCTTTATACTAAAGATGTTTTTGAGTTCTGCTGATGGGAGATGGTGGCTTGTGAGTTCAAGCTTTTTCATTTTAATATATTCAAAATCATGTCTAATTAATGCATGGATCAGGAAGTGCATGTTTTAACATCAATGTACTTTGAAATTATGCTGTATAACTGAAGCAGCTATGAAGATTGCCTTCCCTGAAATGGTAAAAATATATCCACTTCAGCGTTAGCTGGAAGCCAATAATGAAAATGTCAGTGCCCAAACCTTGTAAAACTCGTTTATGTAGCACAACAACTCTGTATAATTAGGACTTCATTTGATTCTCTTGCAGAGAGGTAGAGTGACATGAGAAATAGATTTACCCCAACTACAATGTCACTGTAGCAGGAAGATTAGAACCCAAGTATAGTAGTTTGATCCAGGTGTCCCCCATAAACTTAATGTGTTCTGAACGCTTGATCCCCAGCTGATGGCAGTTTTGAAACTGGAACCTTGTTGAAGGTGTGTTTTTTGGGGGGTGGGATTATAAGGGTGATAGCTTCTCCTTGCCAGTGTTTGGCATGCCTTCCTACCACTGTTTACAATGCTCTGGTGGAGGTGATGTCAACCCTTTGCTTGTGCCATCATTTTTCCTGCCATCATGGAGCTTCCCCTCGAGTCCATGGCCAAAATAAGCCCTTTCCTAAACAAGCTGCTTTTGGTTGGGTTCTTTCTGAGCAGCAGTGAGATGGTTGACTACAACACCAAGTGTCTCAATTCTCCATCTCATATTTTGAGTTATGGGAATCAGTTATAGGATTATTTTTCTTTTCAGAAATGACTTTATATTAATTTACAAAGGACATCACTGCCTATTACTTCTTCTTTAATTCTATGTAACTTTGACTCACCTGACTGTCTCCCTTTTCTCCACAGCCCAAGAAGTGGAGCTATTCTCATTCAAGGTGGGTCTTTCTTCAGGAAACATCCTTGCATATGTGTATAGAGCAGTGTTCCGTAGCTGATAATAAATTTCAATTCAGTTGTCAAGATTAACCAGCACACTCAACGAAAGACTTGAACTAGGTGAGTTCTTAGCAAAATAAATGGAAACTTCAGTGTTGTGATTTCTTGACTAGAGGCAAGGATAGTTCTGCGGAGTCACAAATCTGATGTGACCACAGATGGAGGCAGAGTCCTTAGGGAAGTAATTAAGGTGACCGGATCATAAGGGAGGCTCCTAGTTTTAGAGTGATTATCTTCTTATAAAATCAAGAAGAGACATAGGGAACTTGCTCTTCAATCTCTCTCTCTCTCTCTCTCTCTCTCTCTCTCTCTCTCTCTCTTTCTCTCTCTCTTTCTCTCTCTCCACATCTTCCACACAGGAACACAGCAAGAAGATTGCTGCCTAAATACCAGAAATATATTGGGCTTCTAGTTTTAGGACTGTGAGTGAATTTTTTTTCTATTATTTAAGACACTCAGTGAAAAAAAAAAGTGTGTGTCAGTGTGAACACACAGTGTGTGTAGTGTATTCATGTGTGTGAGTACAGGTGCATGCATGCCATAGTGCATGTGGAGGCCAGAGGATAACATTTTTGGGTCTCTCCTCACCATTCTCCCTCATTTGAGGCAAGGAGTCCTTAAATCTCGCTCTCTTCTTGCTGTGGTCACTGAGCTCACCCATGGAGAGTTTCTGAGAAATTCTCCCTTGTGTCTGCCTCCGCCTTGTTGTCACAGTGCTGGGATTTTAATAAGAGCTCAAGCAAATCACTGCAGATAGTAAGTTTTCTCAAAGTAGAAATTGTGCTAGTCTTGTCCTCTGGAGTCCTCAGAAATCAATCCAGTCTAGCAGAAAACGTGGAAGATTCGTCTCTGTTTAAGAACTGAACTATAATATGTAAAGTAGAATTAAAGTCATTCTAGGATTTCTTTAATTCTACTTTACATATTATAGTTACTTTACATGTCTGTGAGGCTGTCTTGCTGAAGGAAAACCCACCCTGAATGTGAATAACTCCACTTCTTGGGCTGAGGTCAAAAGGGAGACAGCCAGGTGAGTCAAAGTTACTTAGACTTAAAGTAGAAGTAGTATTACTTCTAAACTCTTCATTCTTCAATCTAGTTCAACACACAGTTCATGCTTAAGTCAACTAAAAAGTTGATATATAATAATTATTTCAAGAATTATGCTTATTAGTTTTCATTGCTTGTATACATCATAGGTGAGAAGTATCCTTTTTATTTTAGTTTGTATGAACCGTATATCTCCACGTTTCCCACACCAGTTAAGATTCTTACTATATCGTCTAGCCTCAGGAATTTCCAATACTTTTCCCTAACATTTCTGTGATATTAACTGAGAAGGCTCAACTCTAGAATAGCTTGTGCTAAGCAATATCTCAGTTAAAATCCATAACATTCCTTTCAGTTAAACACCAACAACCCCCCCTTTCATAAAGGAAGCCATTGAGAGTTGGAGAGATTGCACCTCAGCCAGATATAAGAGATTGTGTGGTCATCGTCAGGACTCAGCTTTGGCAGAATCACTATGGTGCCAAAGACAGGAGATGGTAGACAGCTGACTGAAGACCCATGGATGTGGCATGGCGTTAGATGAGAGGAGAGGATGATGGGAGAAACTGGAGCTCAAAGTCAAGGTTCAGGAGTGAAGCAGAAGCTGAACTACAGACAGCCTGGTGACATACGATGCTAGGCAACCTCGCGGGGTTTCAGCATTGCTTCCTGGAGAAGACATCATTGCCGTCAGCTTGGATTAGAAGGAATGAGTCTTGGAAGAGAAAAGAAGAAGCTTGCTTGGGGACATCCAGTTGGTCAGCCTTACTTGATTTCTGTCATCTGTCATCAGACTTTTATGACTGACCATGTTGAGGTTGAACACACTGACACAGAGACCTTGATTCTACCCAGTGATAGTGTAAGGAAGGTGGTATAAGTTTGCCCATGCCAGCTGTCACCTAGTTTGGGGGTTTTGGATAGGAATAGTTCTTCAGAAGAGGAACTTGGAATGGTCATATGGGAGACCTTATCATCACCAGGTCATGGAGATGCCTGGGTGCCAAGAGCTGATCCAGCTCTCTTGTTACAGAAACTCTCTGCACTACTGAATCTGACCTGAGTGTATGTTTAAAAACACACAAAGTGAGAAGTATGTTGGGTTTGATGTATTTCTTTCATAGTTTCTGATGCTACATTTGTTACAGAAAGATTTGACAGCCAGCACAGACTTTTAGTTTCTGGTGAAATTGGAATTCTCCTAGGAACACACACTGTCCAGGCTTTCATCCCAATTTTCAGCTTTGAAAGGCTCCTGAACTGAATTAGGACCATATCTGGTATAATTTGCTCTGAAATAAATCCATGGGATTCACTTGGGTATTAAATCTATTAGAAAGTTCTCTTCTTTCTCTCTCTCTATCTTTGAAAATACTGTTCATTTGTTTTATACAAATGCAATCTCTTTCTGAGAAGAAGAAGTCACGGGCAAGGAAAACTTTAAGATACATTTCTAGAGAAAGTAAGCAAACTTACATGAAACCCTCAGCCTCCCTGTTAAAAGCTGAATGCCCAGAATCCCATTTTCCTTAAGGTATTATTCCAAGCCCTGTTCTTGTTTCAAAATAGGACATATGTTCTGGAGAGCAAAGGGAAAAATAATATGTCTCCTTTGGTATAAATGCAGAAACATATGTTCTGATACTTGCCACATCCGGTTGAAACATGCAAACAGATTCCCAAAGAACAAGGTAGAGAAACTCAAGAATTTACAAGCAGTGAGGAGACTCCCTGGTGAATCACTTTCCAAAGAGTAAATCTACTTGCCCATTAAAATAAATGAAACTATGGTCCAGAGACTGGGAGGCGTAGGGAAATTCATTCATTTAAGTGTCTTCCAGTACCTCCTATGAGCTACCACAGAATTAAGTATCTTGAATGACTGAAAGATGCAACATATACTGGCCTGTCTTCAAGATCATGACCACATAAATTAGGGTGAGCTAAGTCATGTAGAAAGAATTAAACATTGTGATATGAAAGACAAGAGTGAGTTATTAACTTGGACTAATATAAATTCTAACAATTGTAGACTTTCAGAGGCAACTTTAAAATAACACTCCCACACAGTGTCTAAGGAATCAAACACTTGGCCATTAGGATTGATATTTCGCTGTGTCTATGACTTTAATTTTTATTGTCAAGGTGGATATGGCATAGATGAGTGAAAAGTTTGGTAAAATATTATATAGTTACTGGTAGTAGGTTTATTTTAAGAGCTCTGGCAGCTTTCAAATATTCTATTTTCATGTTATAGAAAACTATGTGTTCCTACGTTAACATAAAAGTTAACTCCTGATTTTACATTCTCTCAAGATCTCTGGTAAGTAAAAAGGGTCACACAGTGAAGTGTAGCCCAGGAGCAAATTGCCTTTTGCTGTGATGATATCTATGATGATATTGGCTTTTGTGGGCAAGTAAGTGCAGGAAATCAATGCGAAACATGACAGATTCCTCATGTGACTCTGTACAACTGCCCAATGTCCACTATGTCATGAGTCTCAGATGCTGGGGTCAAAGTTGTCACATTTCTTCTGACCTTTAAAACATGACTCAGTGGAATTCTTCCCGGGACCATCCTCTCTCCTACTTCCCTTTGCAATGAAAATCCAAGAACCAGAACTGCCAGGAGCTCCATCTTCCTCAGAACCTGGTATCCAGTGAATTCTGTGTACAGGAAAGCCCAGCTCAGCTCCCTCCCCTCCAGCAGGATGGAGTCCCCTGTCGTTCATGAGGCAAGGTAACCCTCCCATGGCTCCTTCAGTCAGGACCGCAGAAATAGCAGCAAGGAATCTGGAGTCATGGGACAGAGAAAGACAGAACAGTCTGAAGCATGGCCAGCTATGGCATCATGACCACATGAGCCAACATAATTACCCAGCATGCCTCAACTCTGAAAATACTGAACACATGCACACTCCTCTGAATCCCAGATTTCAAGGACTGTACTTGGTACTTCCCTATTGCTTGATGCACAGCCATTCCCTGTTTCACTTCTCTCATTTCCTCATTATTCTTCCTGTAACAAACCCCTTGTATACATTTTTTAATCTCCAGATCTGCTTCTAGGGTGCCTTATTTATGGCCATAGAGTTTCATTGTTTAATAATATAGTTGATATCTTGTTACTTCTAAAATTATTGAGGGAGTGACTTCTATTTTCCCCTAAATTCAGACAATTTATTCAGAAAGCAAATTGCTACACTTGCCCAGTGAACTACAAGGGTCTTCCTATTCATAAAATATCCCTTGGACTTCCTGAAAATTATTCTGATAAGCTTAGCAATGCACTCTTCAATAGAAATGCTCACAGAGGCATATTATCTCTTCTTGTATATTATCTCATGTAAGCATGCTTAATAAGGTAATTTCGTTCTCTAAGCCTCTGGAGTTCATAGAACAAGGGCAGGGAATGGGCTATGACAGGGGTTAAGGCACTGTTGCACAAATTTTTGACTCATATGTTGATTTTTATAGCCCAATTTCAAAACTTCTTAGTTTAAATTTAATAAAACCTTGTAACAAACATAAATAAAAATATTTCACATACACAGCACATTCTTGGAACAATTTTGAAAATCCTTCTGTATAACCAGAATAGAATTAGAACTACTGTACTCTGCAAACAGTATATCCCCTAGGAACTTACCTAATTAATGTATTTCTCTGACCCCCAGGTAAGCTGTGGGACTAAAATAAACCAGAAGCCAACTCTCCTGTCAGTGGAGGAAGGATGCCTCCCCACTGCCCCTTTCCAGGAGCAGGAATACCAGATATGGCCACCCAGACACCGAGAGTTGTGGGTCAGAGAGCCACAGACTAAACAGCCAGTATAGACAATATGATGGTGTGAGCCCACACAGTCTTCCCAGCATGCTTCAGATGCTGATCTCAACACATTCTGACACGCATTAAAAGAAACTCAAACCAGATGGGGAAATAACCCAGATTGTAGAAAAACATCCAGGAGTGAAGAGGGAATCAAAGGCAGACCAAGAAGGCTGGAGAGACACCTCCATGGTTCAGAGCACTTCCTGTGCAAGCAGGAGCACCTGACAAGACCTGAGGGACCACTCAGGTCTATCTCCAGGAACCACAGAAACAGTGGGGTGTGGCCGCATGTATCTGTGACCTCAATCCTGTAGGGGAGCAGAGACCTGAGAATTACTAGAGCTCACTGGAAAATGAAATGCAGTAAGAGACTATGGCTCAAATAAGAAAGGGTGGAAGAGGATTGGAGTCGGTCTTCCAACTCTAGCCATGAGCATAGACATATACATGTGCATACTCAACACACACATTATACACTACACACACCCATATACACACCACCCCCAATACCACCACACACACGCCCACCACAGTATACTCACACACACACACACACACACACACATCATACACTACACACACTCATATACACACCACCCTGAATACCACCACACACATGCACACCACAACACACACACACACACACACACACACACACACACACACACACACAGAAAACAAAAGTGTACTAAAACAGGCTCTGATGGCCCAGTGAAGAGAAGAGCTGGGAGGTCTATAATGTTCTGGGATCCAAAGGACTGTCCTTTTATGAGAAAGGAGGACAGGTGGGTAAAGAGGCTTTGTTAACCCTGGGAGTATCCACCAAGAGCAAGTGAAAGAACACCATTTACAGCCTGAATCTCATGGATATATATATATATATATATATATATATATATATATATATATATATATATATATATATATATATAGACCTTACTGCTAATCTCCTCACAAAACACGAAAACATCCTGTGTTTGATGCCTGATGAGGTCATGACAACATATGCAATTCCTATCAGCAGAAGTGTACTATTTTTTGTGCATATTACCACACATGTTATCATTCATCTTTTTATATTTTGCATGTGATGTTAGAAAGGCATTAGAAAACTCGATAAATCAGTGAGAATAGATAGGTGTGTTAGCTTTCTGCCACTGCAAAAAATAAAACAAACAAACAAACAAGAAACAAAACTTGACATATACAACTTAAGGAAGAAAGATTTATTATGGTTTCAAAAGCTCTAGTCCGTGGTCAGTCATGGGCATTGTTTTAGGCTCCTGGTGGTGCAGATTTTCATGATAGGGAGAACACTGGAAAATAGATGTGCTCTTCTCTTGGAACTCAAGAAGTGAAAGAAGAGAGAGAGAGAGGAAAGGAATGGGGCCTCAATATCCCTTTTAAGGCCATGCCCTCTGTGATGGTTGTTTTGATGTCAACTTGACCTTTCAAGTAATCTTGGGTGGGTCTCTGAGGATGTTTACAGGAAGAAAGCCTCTCAGTAGGGAGCAGGATGTAAAGAAGCTGAAAGAAGCTAGAACTAAACATCCTTTCCTGTGTGGGCAGTGCAGGAAGGAAAGTCCAGAGACTCCGGAAGCCATTAAGTCTGGGGAAGGGTTGCAAGACCCCACCCTAAGGCTATATAGAGGGGAAGAAATTCTCTTCTTGGCTCCTGCCTGTGTCCTGTTCTGTGTGTATGGTGTAGGTAATGGGTTTCTCTCTTGGCTTGGACCTGTGAAAGGTGAGCAGCCTCTTTTGCATTTTGGAACTTCCCCTGTATCTATAGCTACAAATAAATCCTTTCCTCCCATAAACTGTGCCTGGTTTGAAGATTCATCTCAGCGACGTGTGACTGACTATGACACCCTCAGTGACCTCTCTTCTGTTAGCACCTTCTAAAGGCTATGCCACAGGCTGGTGACCAAGCCTATAGATCATGAGACTCTGGATGACCCAACATCTAAACCATAACAGTGTGGTTGCCTCCAGAAGGAAGAAGGTCATGAAGCAGGTTATTGAGAAGAGCAGTGGACACATACAGGCACACGAGATGAGGATGGAACACCTAGATGGATAGAAACCTATGTCTTACAGTTTACTTACCATCTTACAGTTTCCATATTAATATTATGATAACCTTATGAACTAAGTAGAATTACAAGTAATTTTCCATTCTACAAAACAAATGAAGGTTCAGAAAGATGAACCAGCTTGGTTAGAGAATAAGACCTTGTACCTTCAAGCAAGCCAGAACCCTACCAGACAATAAATAATATTTGGCTTACTCTTCTCTCTTCTTATTTATTTATTATTTATTTATCTATTTGTTTGATACTAGGTCTCACATAGGACAGGCTGGCCTCAAACTTGCTACATAGCTGAGGCTGTCCTTAGATTCCTACTCCTCCCTCCTGCCTTTCTTTCTGAGTGATGGGGTTACAGGTGTGCACCAAGCTGCCTGCCTTCCATTTGCCAATTTTGAAAGACTGTATTGTTAAATATAGCACCTCAAAGATGCTCCTTCTATGGGAGCAGATAAAATAGCTCCTCTAAAAAGATTGTCTATGTGCAATTATAATTGAATTATAATAATCAGAAGTGCAGTCAATCTATTTGTTTCTATAAACTAAATGAAGTTGAACATCCTCCTTATAGTTAGAGATTTGAATGGTTGGCTATCTGTGAAGTTCCTGCCTTCTGTCCTCACTTGTTTTAATTAAGTGACTTCTTAAATCCACTAAAGATCATGTGGGCTGAGCTTGGAAGAAACATTGTATAGCATTGTGTCATGGTTTCATCCAGGTGTCCCCCACAAACGAATGTGTTCTGATTAATCAATCCCCAGCTGATGGCAGTTTTGGAATTAGAACCTCGCTGGAGCTGTGTTGTTGGGGGAAGGCTTATGGGGTTATAAGGCAGCTTCCCCTTGCCAGTGCTTGGCACAGTTTCCTGCCACTTTTTTTTTTTTGCAGTGCTGTGAAGGAGGTGATGTCCACCCTCTGCTCATGCCATCATTTTCCCTGCTGTGATGGAGCCTCCCCTGGAGTCTGTAAGCCAAAAGAAACCTATTCCAACACAAGTGCTTTTTGGTTGTTTTTTTTTTTTTTTTCCTGCAGCAATGAGAAAGCTGACTGCAACACAGTGCAACAGGCAAATCTCACTCTCCTCACTGGTCATGTTCTTTGTATTCACACTAAAATCATGCTTCACGATGGGCTCAGAGTCATCCATGCAAACACGCCCATCATTCCATCCTTTCCTCAAAACACTCTCTGGTTTTCTTTTCCCTGAATCAGATCTGTCTCTCTGGGAACAAGCCTTTGTGGTGTTCTGTGATCCCTCATGTTCATTCCCCACCTTGATTCCTGAGCAGGCCTGTCTCACTCAGCATCTCAAGAAATACTCGAGGGGCTGGAGAGATGGCTCAGCAGTTAAGGCACTTGCCTCCAGTGCCTAAGGCTCCTAGTTCAATTCCCCAGTACCCACATGGGCCAGACCCAAAAGGTGGTGGCCCTGGTGCTATCTCTCTCTATCTCTGTCTCTCTTTCTCTCTCTCTTTCTCTCTCTGCTTAAAAAATGAATAAATAAAATATTAAAAAAAAAGAAATCCTCGAGTCCTCTGGTTCATACAATTCTTCTCTCCTGCTTTTTGTACACTCTGTTTATTTGTCTCAAAGCAAACATTGTTTGCCTAACTCTATCTTCTCTAGCAAGACTCAGGACACAGAAGACACCTTTGGAAGACAAGCCGTACCTGAGCCAGCAGACTTGGCAGCCTGATCTTGGTTTTCATCATCGCCTATACATAGCCAGTCACAGAACCTTCCAGTTCTTTCATAACTCCATGTATATGAGTGGACACATCCACACATGCATATTTTTTCTTACTAGAGTGTGAGAACATTAACGCAAGAGCGTGATGATGTACTCACTTACCATCTACCTAAAGGCCATGTGCAGAGCAGATGCTCTTGAATGTCTGGCTATAAAGGGTGAGATGAGGTTGAATTATCTCCTTTCAACCACACTTTTCTTTTTGATCTTCTGTTTCCTTTATTCTCCTTCCTACTATTTATTCTTGAATCTCACACTCCCCATTCACTTATCTGCCTGGCTTCTGAAACCTGGACATGGAAACCAGAGTAAAGTAGCTGATTAGAACAGTATCACTCACCTTTTCTTAGCTCTAGGCCCATCATAGCAGTTGTGATGGAAAACTGAAAGAACACACATTGTTTCCTGAAAGGCTCTCAGGTGAATAAGCCCAATCAATATTCCTCTCCTGAAGTCTCAGTGCAATAAAACTTGGAGAAGGAAATTGATTAGATATTGTAACATACATTGCCCATTGAGTTCCCTCTCCTTCCTCCCTTTGTCCTCATTAACTATGCAAGAAGAAGGGTGAAAAAAAAAGACACACATTGTCAGCTTTGCTAATTCCTTGATGAAAGAAACCTATAAGGCATGTCCTAGACTCATTCTGGGGGTAACGTTGATCTGCAATTTACATTTCTGGGATCTGAGTGTGTATACACTGCTGTCACCAAGGTGAAGAAATGAACTCCACTCTCCCTTTTTGTAGAGTTAATAATCCCATTAAGAGGTTATCTTCTCCAAATTATATGTGCCGCACATTTTCTGGCTAGTTTCCTCAGAGTGGTCAGCAGATTGACCAGGTTTATGACTGACTTCCTCTGAGAAACAAAATGAAAGCTGTTTATTTACCATAAGAGCTTTTGTCTTACGTGCGAAAAAAGTCTCTCTTTCACAAAGAACTGAATTTATATTATATGCTATCCATTTATGTATCTATTAATCAAACATCTATCTACCTTCTATCTCTCCTAGTCTCGTTGCTGGGACAAAAGACCTGACCAGAAGCAGCTTGGGAAGAAAAGGATTTATTTTGGTTTATAGGTCCAGAAGGTGTAGAGTCCATTATGGTGGGGGATGTATGACAGAAGCCAGAAACAAGAAACCAGCGTCATATTATCACATCAACAGGGAGGAAGAAGAGAGAGAGAGAGAGAGAGAGAGAGAGAGAGAGAGAGAGAGAGAGAGAGAGAGAGAGAGAGAGAGAGAGAACAATAGCAGGGCTAGACACTAAAACCTGAATGCCTGCCCCCAGTGACGTACTTCCTCCGGCAAGTCTCCACTTCTTAAACATTCCACAGCTTTCTCAAACAGTGCTTCCAGCTGGGGATGGAGTTTCCAAACACATGGGCCCATGGCAACCATTTTACATTCAAACCACCACACCACCTATCATCTAGCAAACAATTTTTTAAAAAATATATTATTTATATATAAGAGAGAGAGAGAGAGAGAGAGAGAGAGAGAGAGAGAGGAAATGTGCATGCCAGGGCCTCCTGCAATGTGAGTAAACTCCAGATGCACACCCCACTTTGTGCATCTGGCTTTATGGGGGCACTGGGGATTTGAACCTGGGCTGTCAGGCTTTTAAATCAAGTGTCTTTAACGGCTGAGCCATCTCTCTAGCCTCAATCTATTTTTATCATTGATCTATCATCATCTAATAGACAATAGCATTGTCATCTGAAAAATTCTCTGTGGCAATTGACTCCCTGGATTAGGAAATTAGGAAGAAATGTGACCCCAGAGAAGCATAAGACATGGAAGGTCAGTCAAAAATCAGCCTACTTTACACACACAGGGTTAGCAGCCATGATCTTTTGTACCATTCACTGCAGAGAACACATTACAGAACACATCGATGACCACAGGGTTGCCAGAGAAATGTTTATCCCCTGGATCTATGTAATCTATCACCATTATTAGATCAAATCATTCCAGACAGTTATTCTCCACTTCCCAGCCAAGTCCTCCCTGATCCCATTATGTGATCTCAGAAATAATGTCGAATTATTTGGTAGGGAAAGAAAAAGCCAGTGTTATGGAGCAAAAGGATGCAGGTCTGGGAGACAGTGTCTTGAGTCCCCTCTGTGGTGCTTCTTGGTGCTGAGAATCTGAGCATGTCACCTAAGTCCTATGACATGCTTCTTCAATGGCAGAGTGTTATAATTCCTAACTTAGACTTTTTGAGAGTACTGTTAAATTAAAATTAGCTATGAGAAGTGATTAGCACAGTCCCTATAGCCTAATAAAATTCTCAGCAAATGTTGTCTTCTTTTCACTAATGGAAGGCAGAAATAATAACATAATTAAATGTGATGAATTGGAATAATCAGACAAGAATCACACAACTGATGGCTAGCTCATTAGATTGAGAGATTAATGACTGGAATTAATTGGGCTTGGGGCCAAGGTTAGAGACTTTTGTAGAAAAGAAGTCCCGTGGGCCTTAAATTAGTGATCATAGTTTACTTTCCACAAAGTATTTCTTTGAGTTGTTGTATTCAAATAGAGACCAGAAATGCTTGTACAGATACCTCCCAAGTGCCCAGTGTAGTAGATGTTGGGTAGAAAAAGATGGAAGGCTTGGTTGCTACTGATGATGGAATAGGGATGGGGTCCCTTCTTGTGTTCATTTTTATTTTCCCACTTTATGATGTATAATTGATATACAAACTGATACACCGGTCCACACATACAAGGAGTTGTCGCACACATTGGTAATTGCTATGCAACTGAGTAAGCTGATATATAAATACACAATTAACATTTACCAGTTGATAACATTGGACGCCAGAACATGCTAATATCACTATCAGCATAGTCTAGGCAATAATCATAGTTTCTGCCTCTAAAAATAGCCTGCATATTTTTCTTTTCTCTTTTCAGTGATAAAAGCACTTAACATGAGATCTATGCTTGCATGCAAATTTTAGGTTTACATCCCTAATGGGTAACCTTGGACATTTTGTTTTCCAATCGGCTTTGACTCATTTTGCATTGCCATAGCGTTAGACAGATGGAGCAGTGACTCCCTACAGCTCCTGTTCCCATCACTTGGAGACCACATCCTGTTGTCTACTTCTCTACCTGCACTTTCAATGTCTTCTCTAAGAGAAATTATGGATGCTCGCTAATATTGCCTATCCTTTTTGTGTCCTCTTGTTATGAGAAAAGATCCCTCGTGAGGAAAAATATGTCAAGTTTCACCAATGAGGAATAATTTCATTTTTATACAATTCCAGAGTGGAAAAGACTGAAATCCATACCCTCTAGGTTGGTCCTGTACCATTCCTCATAGGCTCCTATACTGAAGATTCAGTCCCCAGCTGGTAGCACTGTTTGGAAAGGCTCTGGAACCTTTAGGCAGGAGAGACTTGCTGCAGAAAATGGGTCATATTTCATGTTTATATTGTTGTCTGACTGTGGATTCAATGTGACCAGCTGACCTCCTCTTCCTGCCACCATACCTTCCCTATCATGATAGATTGTAACCTCAAACTATAAGTGAAATAAACTCTTCCTTAAGTTGCTTTGGCCAGAGCAACAGGAAGCATAACTAATAAATGTCTTCACAGAGAGGCAAAAAGGCACCTATTTTCTCCAGTTCATATAATTGGTTTTGGCACTCACAAGACAGGATTACACGAACTCGCTTCTAGCTCTGTGCTGGGACCTCCACATTAGGCTGCTCACTCAGTGGAAAGCATGACCTTCACTTGAGAAATAATTCAAAGTATGTGCTCCACTTAAGGGAGAATGTGTTCACACGTGACACTGGAACCAGTCTTCCTTCTCCCTCATTGAATTATCAGAGCCCAAGTTGGACTTGCAGCCAGGTTCCTGTGAGTAGTAGGAGGAAGAGCGGAGGGTCCCTAACCTCTCTCACAAGTTTGCCCCTGAGAATAACATATTTCTCTGAGCTCCCTGCCCAGGGTGGAGCTTTAATTTAAAAATGCTAGAGGCTATTTTGATCATATACAATTTCTGAAGAATTCTGAGCACAAGGTTGCTGTAAGAATTTCATTTAATCCACCTGTGCTTCCTGCCTCTGGTTCCTTAAAGGACCAGAGCACTGATTCCTCCAAATAAATGATGGGTTAGAACATAATGGTTTCCTTGGCTTAGACTTTAGTGACATAATGTTATTTTCATTTGAATGTCTTCAAAATTCCACATGACTCATTTTTATTTTTTAAAATATTTGTTATTTATTTGCAAGGGGAGAGGGAGAGGGAGAGAGAGAGAGAGAGAGAGAGAGAGAGAGAGAGAGAGAGAGAGAGAGAGAGAGAGAGAGAGAGAATGGGAATGCCAGACTCATGCACCACTGTGCATCTGACTTTACATGGGCACTGGAAACCCAGGTTGTTAGGCTTTGCAGGCAAGCACCTTGTGATGGTTAGGTTTTGTTGTCAATTTGACCTTTTTAGTAATCTTGGGTGGGTCTCTGAGATTTTTTTACAAGAAGGTAGCCATCTCAGTAGGGGGCTTGATATAAGGAGGCACAGGAAAACTAGAAACAAACTTCCTGGGAGGGCAGTGCAGGAGAGAAATTCCAGAGATAGTGAGTCACAAGTCTGGGATAGGTTTGCAAGACCCCACCCTAAGGCTATATAAAGGAGGAGAAAATCTTTTCTCTTCTGATCCCCTGCCAGTTTTGCTTGCATGTGTGTGTGTGTGTGTGTGTGTGTGTGTGTGTGTGTGTATGTGTGTTTGTGTGTAGGGAGAAGGGTTTATTTTGACTAACAGACTTTAGGGTAAGCTTCACATTGGCAGGGAAATGATGGCATGAGCAGAGGCTGGGTATCACTTCCTGGTCAACATCAGGTGAACAGCAGCATCAGGAGAGTGTGCCAAAAAATGTCAAGGGGAAGCTGGTGGTTATAAGACCCCTAACCCACCCTCACCAATACACCTCCACCAGCAAGGCTCTACTCCAAATTTCCATCACCTGGGGATGAAGCATTCAAAACAGAGGAGTTTATGGGTGGGGGAGACATCTGACTGAAACTACCACAACTATTTTTTTGAACTGACTTAGCTGTATCCCAAAGATTCTAGTAAGTTATATGTGTGTTTTTCTTTTTTAATTTTAATTTTAGGTCTGTCCTGATTTTGTCAGTGTCCCATTGGCTATGCAAGCTTGTACTTATCAGCCTCCTGTATTTATGCAGTCTCTCTAGTTTTTCTTGCTATTGATTTTTAATTTTATTTTACTATGATCTGATAAGTTGCAACTGATTTTCTGGAAAGGACTTTGTTTTTGCTTCTAGCTTTTGAAATACATCATGGGAAATAGAATTAGCTTTAGCATGTTTAAGCCAGAAGGGTTATGAGTTAATTGAATATTATGATTATGATATATATTAATTGTGGAGGATTCCTATTGTGGCTTCTGGGAAACAAGTTAATTTTTAGTCCTTGTGAAGTTCTCTGAAGAGGGGTTTAACTAAAGTCAATATCTCCCCAGAGATTGAGTCTGGCTGTCACTTAAGGAGACTGCATGGATTGGTTTGCAGTGGAAAGAGATGGAGCCAATATGTAAGACTTAAAGCAAAATCTATAGCTGTGAGACTAGGGACATTTCCCTCCCCTAACCAGATGGCCATACCTGCCGCCTCAAATGATGCAACAACCTTTGACACTCACTCACTCCACTTGATTCTTATGATTTCTGCAAAGCCCTTGGAAGCCTCAGAGATGAAAGGCTGTATTGAACACACAGGGAGAATGATGTTATAAATACCAGATAGGGGTGTTCAGCTTTGAACTAGTGTCTGGAGGCAATCTTAAGGCACATTATACATGCACTTTAACATTTATGCATTAGGTGGGTCTTCTTCTTGGGAAATTCCTGAGCACTGTAAACTAGATGATATGTAGGCCTGTGGTATACACTAAAAATACTACCACACTGTGTTTTTTTTTTTGTTGTTGTTCTTTCAGTAATGTTTTTGAAGTTTTCAAACTGCATCAGGAATAATGGGAATAAATGAAATCATTGAATAAGCAGTAGATGAAATGAGCAAAATTGCAAGCAGGGCATAGACCAAGAGAAGACACAAAAAGCATTCCAAGGAGGCTTCCTTAACCCTTGAAAATACAGAAGGAAAAGGACTCCCGAGTGCTGAAGTCTCAACAAGGTGAAGTGAAATTGACCAAAATGACTGTGACATGAAAAGCTGGCAACATATCACAGATGGTTACTAATAGCAACAGCAGAAGATACACATTGCTTTCTTTTATGTATATTTATTAGTGGAGTTGGTAAAGAAAAAGACAAAGTCTATCATTCCAGGGTGAAAAAGTCTATCAGTCCATAAAGAGATCACCCACCTCTTCTGCACAAATGTCCCCACAAAGATGAACCTAACAGTTCCGAATGCCAATGACAAAAGTGGAGCTGCACATCTCTGGGTCTTATTTCCATTTTTATTAAATTTCTTCCTTGCCCCAAACCTTTGAATTTCTTTAGCCTTGTCCTTATTTCATTTCAGCTCTGTGAATCAATGCTAATTTGCCTGTCTGGTTACCCTGACACATGCTGTTTTTCATCTCCCTTTGCCTGTTTTCAGACTGTAATATGCTGAAATATCTGTGCATAGCTGAATCTCATTGATCAGGTTTACTGGAAAATATTCTCACTTAAATAAAAATACAAGAAGCATTTTTTTCCCCTGGCATGGAGGGCGGATGATTAAACCAGCAGCAGATTTTGTGTCTAGGGCCAGCCACTTGCTGCCACAGTTTGAGAAGTTACTTTATCTCTGAAGGCCTAAGTTTCCTTATCTGCCACATGAAGGTATTGAGCTGATAATCTTGAAGGTTCCCCCCTCACCCCCAGAGCTAGCAATATTTCTCTTTGAGATAAAAATCAGTATCAGCTTGTCAGTCTTTTTCTGACAGAACAAAAGAAAATGTCAACCACCTACAGAATTATTCTGAGAATATCAGAATTTTAAACTTGCACGAGATCTTACAGAGACTGAAGCTCTCCTTTATTTTGACATTTGAGGAAAGCGATGCCCATGGAGATGAAATGACCTGTGGAACAGCCACACAGCAGTAGATATGGCAATTTGCTATATTGCATATTTATAAATAGTGCTGTCAGCCTCCTGAGACTTTAAAGGCTCAAGCAATACTGGACAGCTCATCTTTGTGTCGTGAAGGCCTTGAAGGTACCAAAAGGTTAAGAATTGGAATAGGTCTCTTGTAGCTTTACCATACCATAGTCTACAACTCATACCTGATTCCAACTATCCTTAGTCAATTACTTTGGCTATCCAAAAGTAGCCAAAGGAAAATTTCCAGAAAAATTAATCATTTTCAAACTGCACATCAAATTATGATGAAATCATATGGTGATCTTGATTCAACATTGTGGGGCCCTGTAAGAGGCACGGAGGATATAGGTTTAAAGGAAAGTTGAGGCTGGCCTGAAACCCTGATAATCTCAAACTTCTCTGAGCTTATCTGAGACCGGTAGGCGTTTTGGCCATCTCCTTCTTTTATCCTAGACACTCCAGGCCTCCTGACAGGCCACAATAAACCTTGAGAAACCCAGGCACTTCAAGGCCTGAATTTACATACCCCAGCTTTAATAACAAGCCTGGACAATAAAAGTTTAAGGGTCACAGTTCCTCTGCAGCCACCGCCATCTGGTACATGTCTAGAGTCATGTAATTCCTGCCACTTGGAGCTGAGAAGCCCCCTCAAGTTTTCTATGCAAACAAGGCATCCACAGGTTACTGTCCCCTGCCAGTCCTTTCATGAACATCCACAGACTACCCTGCCCCTACTAATCCCTTTGCTGCTTATGCCCCTGCCTCTGCTTTTCCTCTATATAAACAACCTTTATCTGTATAATAAATGAGAACTCTTCACTGCAAGTGTCTCCTGGGTGGCTATGCCCATCGGCTCACCACGGTCCCAAGGCTCTTTCCACGCAACTGCGTGGACGGACCAGAGTGTTTGTACAATGACTCCCCAAGAAATCCATGAACCACACAACATGGACAGGCTTTGAATAATCCTTTTGTCCAGAGTTTCCATGCTGGATATGTTACCTACCCTTTAATCACCAAGTAGCAGTCTTGGTTATCAAACTGACTGTCATGGCATTTCAGTGCTTATGTTCAAGTAACATTTTTCACTTAATATGGCCCAAAAAACAAAAGAAGCAATTCAAAGAAAACACTGGGACTTCAGCCAATGTGGGTCAGGTTAATCCTGGTACTATCTGGAAATGCTGCAGGGCATATAGAGAAATAAACATATATCACAACCCAAGTTGTCAGCATTCTCTGGAGGTTTTGAAACATAAAGCCTGAG
This sequence comes from Zapus hudsonius, assembly GCA_004024765.1. Taxonomy (NCBI): domain Eukaryota; kingdom Metazoa; phylum Chordata; class Mammalia; order Rodentia; family Dipodidae; genus Zapus; species Zapus hudsonius. Next base: position 3,178 of record PVHP010031001.1, on the reverse strand, counting down.
GACAAAAGTGAACACTACAGAATGTTTACAAATCTGGATGGCAGGTTATTGAAATGGACAATATACAAAATTGATAACCATGGAAGAGAACAAATCTTCTTATGTCTGTTGATAGAGCCTGATGACAGAGTGTGTAATCTACCTAACATGCTAGGCTCTGCAACATGTTCAAGTTCCCCAAATATCAGACCTTGAAAAGGGCTTTTAAAAATTCATGTGCCTTTCAAGGAATTATCAGCTATATAAGTCAAGTAAGCCACCCTCAGCACTGATTTATGCAACGGCTCGCTGATGACATTTTAAGTACTGCTGTAAAAGCATATTGTGGTTAATTTAAAATGTAATTAATGTAAGATTAATTGTGTTGCAGAAACTGGAACGTGTATCTGGCAAATGAAATGAGAAGAATGGTCATCTGTGAGAAACAGAAAAATAAGGCCTTTATCTCTCTGGCACTGACCACAGCAGGGCATGCTGGCGTGGATCTCAGGCCCGGTTCCTTAGACAAAGGGAGAAGTGGCAAAGGTCATCTATCCCTTTGAAATCTCCGCCACCCTCGTTTCCATTTTCCTCATATTCTAGGGTCTCAAAGCACCTCTAGATGGATGTGAAGATAGGAAGGGATTTTGTTCAAAGGTATGTATCAAAATAAGCTGAAATTCTGGTTTAAAAAATGCCTGACTCTAAAAAGTAGTGCTCCAGAACTCGTGCTCTTTGGAAATGATAGAATTTAGGAGATTATAACAGTTAAAGTAAGTGACCCTAAGTAGACAGTGTCTTTCCCAATAAGCAGGATGGCATAATCTAATTCACAATTTTAAAATCTGAAAATTTAATATCTGAACTTCACATTTGATGTCTGTGTTGTGTGCTTGTGTATGTGTGTATGTGTATATGTGTGCATATTTATGTATATGTGTTCTTATGTGTGTGGGTACAGATGTGCGTGGGGTACACTAAAATGTGTGGAAATCAAAGGACATCATCAGTGTCGTTCCTCAGGTACACTTCCTACTTCTTTTGGGGACAGTATTTCATTGTCTTAGAGTTCATCAATTAAGCTAAACTAACTGTCCTATGAGCCCTGGGCATCCTCCTGGCTCTGCCTCCCCAGCACAGGCATTATAGGTGTGTGCCAACATGCCCAGAATTTTATGTGGATATTGAAGTTAGGAAAGCACATTTCCCTGCTTCCATGTTTGATTTCTTGCACACACTTCCCTCCAGACTCCATTGGCACCAAGGGCAAAGAGGGCACGGATGAACTAGAAATCTCTAAGCCAAAGTGACAGAAGTGTGCAAGGGAGCTGCACTAAGACATAGTACAAAGCCAAAGACATTCTAGGCGAAATAGAAGAGAGCAGTGGTCGTCTTGAGTGTGGCTTCCACAGAACGACAGCTCTGGAAGACAGAAGGAGCCTAACCCACCGAGGCAGAGGGAAAGAGAAAATACAAACATCCTAGACCTCACAAATTCTCAAATCTAACTCCAGTAGATTGATAGAAATTGGCATTTCCCACATAGGACCAGAGTGAATAGGATTGATAACTACAAACCCTAAAACACACGTGTCTTCATTTTGTCAACTGAATTCAAAACATAAAACCAAAAATTGAACACAAATGCCATAATAAATATTACTACTTAGTAGAAAATAAATGGGCCCAACATGAAAATAAAACAAACCAGTTCATCTACCTTAGTGCTAACCCAATAACAGATTAGCTGTGCACCTTTCTCCACAGGATTCTGCCGAAGGGAAGAAACGACGTCTTGCATTAATTTTGTTTATCAAATGGCATCTAAGAGAAACATTAAACATAGAGAAAGAACTAAAAAGTACTTTCTGAATTGATACACAAATTAATCAATCCAAAGTACATGGCAGCTCCCAAGAATTGATGTTGTATGTACCCACCGAGCTATGCCATAACCTATAGGGCGTGGGCCAGGATGTGGTATTCTCAGGAGCCCAGCATGTAACTTGTGGAAGGACAGGCTCTGAAACATGGAGCAACTGGGAATCAAAGTGCTCTCTTTTTGTTGAATGTGTTTCAACATTTCAGGACCATTAGCTTGCCTGGTGATCCTCGATGTAACAGGAAGCAGGAAAATTGAAATACTGGGCATGTTACATTAACCTTCCTCTGGGTCTGTTTGCTTTCCAGAAATTGTATTTAGAACAATTTCTCTCCTGTGGATGTAATGGTATTATGGGTTGGACACACGTTTGTATAGTTTACTTTTCTCCTAAAGGCTTTCTTTCTAAAGTTGTATTCTTTTCTTCTTAGAGAAACACTGAGAATGATTAGCATATGGACTGGTTTAGGTTGAAAAGAGCATAGGTATCATTTGACATTTGGAGACTTCGAATTCACCAAATTTGTAAATCTCAAGGAAATGTGATAACATAACAAGAGTCATGTTCAGGTGATAACAAATACATGGGCTTCTGTCTTAAAATGCCCAGGGCAGGTGGATTATAAGGCAGGAACATAGGAACAGTGATATGGGATTGGGAATGAGGGCCTATCCCATTAAAGTAGTAGTTATGACCGTGGAAGATAAAAACCTGTAAAGATTTTAACCTGCAAAGGAAACCTGAAGAGGTGAGTGTTACAATGAGAACTAGAGGAACAGTAACAGCCATGTGGGAGGCCACAGAGGGGATTCTGAGAAGTGAAGGCTGCTTCAGTATGTCACTGTATTTTAACTATTACTCAAATCTTGATTTTATTTATCTTCCAATGTGAGCTGAACTTTATATACACATATATTTCCAGTAAGAGAATTTGTGGTTTTAAGTGACCATCCCAGTCAAACTAAACTATAATCCTGTCAAGTGTCTGAATTCAGACCTCATGCTTTCTGCTGTTTTATTAAGGTTACCATCAATGGAGTTTGGTGAACAACTTAGGCACAGTGATAGGTGTGTGTGGGCAGAGGCCAGCCCATGCACCCACATTGTGCCAAACTGTCATGTAAAATTACACTTAATGAAAATATCAGACAGATTAGAATAATTCTAATTAATCTAGTGGCAAGAATTGCTTTGAGTTTGTTTAAATAGACATTGTTTTCTGGAGATCTTGTGTAGTGAAGGAAAGCTGGCTCTACAGGTGTTCTGAGCATGAGTGGTTTGTGTGTGTGTGTGTGTGTGTGTGTGTGTGTGTGTGT
>PVHP010031000.1:0-21316 GCA_004024765.1 Zapus hudsonius | reverse complement strand
TCACATTTATCGACTTGCATATGTTGAACCATCCCTGCATCTCTGGGATAAAGCCAACTTTATCCCAGAGGTGGATAATATTTTTAATGTAGCGTTGTATCCGGTTTGCTAGGACTTTGTTCAGGATTTTTGCATCTAAGTTCATCAGAGATATGGGTCTATAGTTCTCTTTCCTTGTTGCATCCTTGCCTGGTTTGGGGATTAAGGCAATGGAAGCTTCATAGAAGGTGTCTGGGAGCCTTCCGTCTTTTTTGATGAATAAAGCCATCTTTGAATAGCAGAAAACTCCTTTCAGGCCCTCACCTTTCAAAAGAATCAGCACCCCTCCTACTTTCCCACAGCAGAGCAATTGGCCCATCCTGAGTAGTGGTAATATCTTAAACAATTCCAGCAGCTAGGGTTAAAGAGGATTTGCAGACTTATTTGAGAGACTTTTTTGTGTGGAAGCCCACTCTTGTTCTCTACAAAGCAGTGGGGGCATCTCTCTCAAGTCTATGAGTTTCCTGACCATGGGATTCTGACTTGATTTCCAGTACCAGATATGAGTTGCCACTGAGCAGGTCTCATGTCCAATCAGAGAAGAGTTGTCTACCCACAGAGGCTGTGTGCCACTATTGCTACATGTGATTTTTTTCATCTATATTGAGGAAGAGAAGCTAGGAGTCAGTAGAAAAAACTAATATTTACTGCACATGTGTTACATATCAGCCACTCTACTGTGTGTATTATTGCATCATTAAACAAATGGTGAGTGCCTGCTTTGAGGTATGCACTAAAATACAATAGGAAGTGAAAGTTTTATGACCTTCCTACCAAAGAGACTACAGACAACTGAGACAAGTGAAGAAAATAAGGAGAATTTAAGGATGTACTGAGAAAGGAAGAGTAATCAGAGTAATCCATTTTGTATGGTGGTGAGGAAGATTTCTCTGAGGAAGTGGCATTTAAGCTGAAACTTGAAAGGAGACAAGCCAGTAAGATAATGATTATTGGGGAGAAAAGATGCTAAACAGAGAAAACAACAAAGTTCTTTAGGTGGGAAATGACAAGTTTTGTGAATACAACCGAGACCTGTGTGGCTAAAAAAAATGTAAGTGATAAGGGACCATATGATATGAGGTGCCAAGATTCAGAACACAAAAGGCATTGAAAGGACATAGTAATGAATTTAGATTTAATTTCCTGAGGGATAGAAAATCATTGTAGGGCATAAAATAGAGGAGATATGGAAAACATGTCCTAAACATTACTCTGACTGTGGGGTTGGGAACCAGATAACACTGGTCAACAAGTTATGAGGAATCTTTGGGGCATGATGAAAATGTTCCATATCTTGATGGCAGTGATATTTTCATATGCACATTCATCTGTTAAAACCCTACTATCAAACCATCTAATGATATTATTGGATCCACTTACTAACTGTACATACATTGCAATTCATTATGATTAATATTTTCCTTTCTGCAGCAGTGAGAATGGGTGGCAAGGGGTGAGTGTAGTAGAGATACTTATTAGAAAATTATCACATTTACCTTAACAGTATGCATTAATATCATTTCTTTTCTTTTTTTCATTTTTTTTTGACAGAGAGAGAAAGACATGATGGGCGGAATATGAGCTCCCATCTTAGGTATTTATTTATTTGTGAAGAGAGAGCTAAAGAGATAGAAAGAATGGGGAGAGAGAGTATGGGCATGCCAAAGCCTCCTGCCACTGCAAATGAGCTCTAGATACATATACCACCTTGAGAATCTGGCTTTATGTGTGCACTGGAGAATCAAACCTTTGCTAGCAGGTGTCTTTAACCACTTAACAATCTTCCCAGCCCACATCCTGGCAATTTACATAGTTTAAATCTCTGTAATTTACCTGTGGTCCTCTATAAATTTATGCACTGTGGTAGGGAAGAAACAAAAGGGATGGAAAATTATAATTTGTCATAACATCTTTACAGATTCTATGACTACCTTGCAACAAGACAAGAGAGCAATATTAAAGTAATACAAATAGAACAGAAGTCAAAGTATCCTCATTTGCAGATGGTATTATTCTATAAATAAGAGACCTTAAAGACTCCATGAGGAAATGCCTATAGGTTATAAACACTTTCAGCAAATGGTAGAATACAAACTTAACACACAAAAATCAGTAGCTTTCCTATATACCAAAGAAAATCTGAGAAAGAAATCAGGGAAACAATCCCATTAACCATTATACTTAAAAATATCTTGGAATACCCCTTACCAAGGAATTGAAAGATCTCTAAAATGAAACTATTTAAACATTGAAGAACGAAATGAGGGATACACCAGAAGATGGAAAGACCTCCCATGTTTATGGATTGGAATAATTAATATTGTGAAAATTGCTATATTGCCCAAAGCAGTATAATCTACAGAATTAATGTAAGTCCCCATCAAAATTCTAATGCCATTCTTCACAGAAATAGAAAAATTGCAATATTGAACTTTCTATGCAAACACAGCACAAAACATCCTGGATAGGCAAAGCAACTCTAAGCAAAAAGACTAATGCTGTAGGTATCACAATACCTGATTTCAAGTTATACTACAGAGCCATAGTAATTAAAGCAGAAAGGCACAAAACAGACACATAAATCAATGAAATAGAATCAAGGACACAGGTATATGCTCACACAGCTACAATCACTTGATTTTTGACAAAGATGCAAAAACACATTGGAGAAAACTATCTCTTCAACCAATGGTGTCGGGAAAACTAGATATCTGTAAGTAGATGAAAGAATCTTGGTCTTTATCTCTGTCTTACCTTTCACTAAAACCAACCCAATACATCAAGGACCTCAACACAATACTTGAAACTTGTAGAGGGAAATTAGATATAGACATAGGTAAGAACTTTTTAATAAGACTCCAGTTACTCAGGAAATAAGGCCAACAATTGGTAAAAAGTAGCTCATGAAATTAAACAGTTTCTTTGTAGCAAAACATAGTTAAGCTATTGAAGAGATATACATCTGAAAAAAATATTAATATCTAGTTGCATAAGACTCAAGAATCTAAATAATAAGAAAATGTATAACCTAGTTTAAAAATGGAAATGCAAATCTGAGCAAAAAAGAGTAATATTGTAGGTGTCACCAACAACTGCTGTTGTTTTGTTAAATGGATATTATGTTTCTGTCAAATTGCCTTTGCAATTATCATGTTTATAGCCATAGATTAGTGCTGCTATCAACTTTGGTTGGAGAAGCCTCTTGTTCCAGTGAACAGGAGTAACTATAGATACTCATAGTGAGTCAAAGTGCTGAGAATAAATGACTATTACATGTTCATCCCTAAATGTGACATCTATATCACCTCCTCAAAGGCTCAGAGAACATCACTGAAGAAGGGGCAGAAAGAATGTAAGAGCTGGAACATGTGGGGAGTAGTGTAGAATGCTGACTTCTGGGCATGACATGGCCATTGCACTGTTGAAGTCACAGTAGCTGTGGTTACCTGCACAATATTGGGCCCACCAACATCCTATCACTGAACCCCACCCTTCACTGAGGATCTATAAGCAGTTAATGGTTGATGGGGGAGGAATCACTTTCTTCAGTGGTATAGCTACTGGTAACATGTCCAAGCCTCGATAAACAGCCCTTACCCATGTTCCTGTCAGCAACCTTAATGAAACTCACTGGATCATCAAAACAAAAAACGTCACAAAAATAGAATGGGAACTATTTGGAAAGAGGAAGGGGAGCAACAGCAATAGAAGGAGGTGAGAGAGGGTAACAGTAGGGTGTAAATACAATCTAAATACTTTATATTCATGTGTGAAAACTTCATAATGAAACCTATTATGTATAGTTATTATATGCTAATAAAATCTTGAAAAAATGGTCTTTATTGACTCTAGCTTACTTGGTTCTTTGGTGTTTTTGATTTCAGAGATGAAGACAGCATCTTTCCTGATAATTTCAGCAAAAAATAACAAGGAGAAATTTATTGGTCAGAGACTTTTATTAACCTGCTCTGGACTGATAACTAAGGTCAAGAGAAGAAAAATACTCATCAATTAGAACTAGGCTATCCAAATTTTATAAATTAATTTGAGAGGGACATGTCCTTAATTAGATACTGGGCAAGAAATAAAAATATATGACCATTTTAGTAAGATTAGAATTCCTTCTTTCAATAGTTGTTTCAGATGCACTCTCTTACCAGTTATGATCTCATACTTAGAATTTAAAAAATGCCCAGAGGCTCACCATCTATAGGGTCCTGAACAAGGTGGCCTGAAAGATAGGCTGGACTAAAAGAATAGGATTTGAAGCTACTTAAAGCAACCTAAGACAAGATAATCAGAATATGATCAATGATGTGAAAATGTTGAGGGTAAAAGAGTCAAGGGTTTAACAAAGTAAAGATAACACAAAAATCAGTAGTGAGGTCTGTAATCAGGAGGATAGGAAAGAGATCAAGAAGTAAGGTATAAAGCCAGGTGCAGTGGCTCACACCTGAAATCCCAGCACTTGGGAGGCTGAAATGAGGGTGTAGCTGAGTGTCCAAGGCCACCCTAGGATATATGGTGAGTTCCAGGTCAGCCTGGGATATAGAGTAAACCATTGTCTCAATGTTAAACAAAAAGAAACAACAAGAAGTATGGATTAAGTAAAATGGCTCAAATCCAGGTATGGTGGTGCACACCTGTAATCTCAGCCCTGGGAGGCTGAGGCAAAAAGCATCATGAATTCCAGGTTAACCTGAATCAAATGATAAGATCCTGTCCTAAAGAAGTGATTCAAAACTAAGTATAAGGCCTGCTTTCATGCTGTGCCCATTGTGTGACATGGAGGCAGATTTACATTTAACTTTGAAAAGAACTATAATATTTAATTTAAAAAACATTCTAAACTAGATGGTCAGTCCCTACTGCTGAAGATATCACATACTTCAGTTGAAGAATACTGAGAAATCAGGATGGAGACCTCCTCCCTGCTGCTAGCTGTCATAATGCTGGGAAGTGCTATGCAGGCTGCTGAGGGAAAAGAATCATCAATGGTCTTACTCAGCTATACAATTGATCTTCCAGGCAAGATATACCTGCTGGCGCAATAGTGGCATGACTGTTATGGAGATAACCAACTGCTCTCTGATTGTCTTTGTAGTCTACAGGAGTTAATTCATGTTTCCTACTGAAAATCTAGTCAAAAGCCTATGGCTGTTGTTTGGCTAAATGTATAGTGTCCATCAAATTGTCCTCTAAATACTTATTTTTATGTCATAGATTACTACTGCTCTAATCTTTGGTCATAGAAACTTCTTTTTACAGTAGACAGTGACTACTGGGGAGATTCAAGCTTTTCGAACTGTTGCAAATAAGTGACTGTTGGGTGCTTGGTGCTAAATGAGACAACTATATCACAACTCTTCAGGGCTCAGGAAATGTTTTGGGAAGAATGTAAGAGCCATAGTACAGGGAGGAGTGCTTTGAAACACTGTCTTCCATACATGAAATGGCCATTTTATTTATGATCTCACAGTGACTGCTGTTACCTACAAAGATCTACACAATATTGGGCCCATCAACATTCCGTAATGGAGGGAAGGGGGGGGGAAGACATCAAAGTACAAGAGCTACTAATTGGAAGGAAGAAAGGGTTCAGTGAAAGAGGTAGAGGGCCAAGAGAAGGTAATGGGAGAAGATTATAATCTTTATACATTATGTACATGCACAGGAATTGTCAATAAAAAGTTTTAAAAATCCTTCTGAATCTCAAAATAGCCAATGAGTATTCTTTTACCAAAAACATTTCCAGGTTCTTAAACTTACCTATTAAACTCTTAGGAAAGGATGACCCTTTTCAATAATTGTCTGCCACTGAGACCATCCTGATGTTTCAACAAATTTCTAAACTGATACTTTAAAGAACACCATGCATAATAAATTCTCCCAGGAATTAGGTACTCTATATTAAAGCTAAACTAAGGCCAGGACTAACACATGTGAGAGGAATTCTTGGCCCAAACACTGCATTCAAAGTCTAACATGACTTTTTGAATGGTACAGCACCAGTCACAGTCAAGCTACCATAGGCACTGATATTGATCAGAGGGGGAAAAAAACACTTTGCTAAACATAGAAAACTGGTAGTACAGGTTATAGCAGAGCTGAAGAGCCAAACAAGGGATGGGAATGTAGCATAGAGATCAGGTCAGCAGCAAACCTTTACTCCCCTGGCACCTGAAGAACACAATGAAAAGGGAAAGCCGAGACCAGCTGGTGGAATCTGATATATGATGATGTCCACTGGGCAGGTGAAATTATGAAGGATGATGTAGGTAATGCAAGACAATATTCCATGAAGGACACACACAGAGAAATGCCCTGGTTTTGACTTACTTCCCACTCCATCATCCACCAGTGTTTCCCATTAGCTAAAGCCAGTTGGTAAGGACATTTGAGTAGCATCATTTACAAAAGAAACCCATAGGGTAGATCTGGAGCACATATGTAATACCCATTCATTCATTATTATTACTTCATTGACTTCATTCATTATTGCTAGGATGTTCACTCTGTATTGCTATGTACTTCATCTTCATTGACCAGATCTTGAATTTCTTTCATTTTTTCCAGACCAATATTCTGGAACTCACCCTCTGTGATCAGCAAAATTCCCTCAGCCTCTTCTTCAAATCCTCCATCAACCTCCTGTCATGGCAATAGCTAATGTAGATGGTTCCATAACATTCTACTTATGCTGTGTGTGCACTTTCTTTCACTCATGGGAAATGTGAAATAGATATCCATTCTGATCTCTGTTTATATCTCATAAGTTGATATTTCAAGTCTTTGTGGAAAAATCCTATACATGCCATCCATGGTATAATCCCACCCCTTCCTCACTTCTGCTATCTACCAACACCATAGTAATCTTCTCCACCCCACTCACACTTTTCTCCACTTATCCATTCATTAAAGACTTTGGAATTTGCCAACATATACAAGAAAACCCCAAATCAACTGACTTAAACAATAAAGAACATATATTTTCTAACTTATAACAAGAGCACTAGAGACAGGCAATGTTTAAGACTGCTTGATTGAGTAACTCTATAGTGTCATGTATGTTCTCTTGGGAAAATTGCCCTTATGTTTGTGAAAAAACAAACATGTGCATTCTCTTCTATGCAGGCAAAGAGTAAAAGAAGTAAAAATATATGTATAGTGAGAAGTTTCCTTCGTAGGCATAAAAGTGAAGGTATCTAGTTGTATTGTTTAAGCATATGAAAACATAAGCTAATAAACATGAAAATGCCATTCTCCTCCATAAATATGTTTACTGCTCAGGTAAGTTCTTGGGCCAGGAAACTATATTCTTTGGAAATTGTCTGGATGGTATTGCTTATATATGTCTTTTTTTCTTTCTGTGAATCCATCCACAGTTGATGAGCGCCCTTTCTCTTTGATGCATTACTTTGCTGTACATGCCATCAGGTTACAGTCCAGCCTTGCGAGCAAGAAAGTCATTCAGTCTTATTAAGGTATCATTGCATTTTTATTAATATTCATCTTATATTAATTCAACAGTTTAATTCTCAAGGGTAATCTTAGTTCTTTTACTTTCAAGTTCTATACATATACTTTGCCTAAGTGGGAGGCAATAGAGCATGATCTGATTCTAGAAGAGCCCTGCTCTGCCACTTACCTTTTATGAACCACAGTTTTGTCATCTGGAATGTGAGGAATAAAAAGATACTTACTTTGAAAGGTTGATGTGAGGATTAAGTTAGAAAATAATTTGAAAGCCCCTACCACATCATCTGTCACATGGAATGCACCCAGTAAATGTTTTCTATTACCATTATGATCAGAGTATATTTTCCTCAATTATTTTTATTTTACTATCAGAGAGGAGGCAGAGTACAAAGGCCCTCAACAACATTAGAAATAGATAAATGCTATCTATTGTTATTGTCCAAGTATATTTTCCTTAATTATCTTTTCTGCTTTATGTCAAAAAAAAAACTGTGAAAAAAACTCCCAAACAAGATAGGGCATAATAGAGAAATGACTCGTAATTCAGTATGGGGAGAGAATAGCTGGGGGGATGAACAATGGTCTAAATATAAAGCTGAAGAGATAGGTGAGAGTTTAGCCATGTTATAAAATTTTGATGTTATCCTGTTAGAGTTTTTTCATAAAATGCCCCCCATAGGATCATTGTTAAAGGCTTGGTTTTCAGCTGGTGATGAGTTTGGAGAGGTTCTGGAAACTTTTGGCAGTGACAGGGAGTAACTGGAAGAAGCAGGTCACTGGGAAGCTGTATCTTACCCCAGGCCATCCCCCTCTTTTTTGTTTACCATGTGATGAATAACCTCTGCCCATGATCCAACCACCATGATCTATCTCACCACGAACCTAGAATCAATGAAGGCAAGGACTACAGACTAAAATCTCCGAAACCGTGAGCCAGAATAAATTCTTTCTCCCTTCAGTTGTGTTTCTAAGGTATGTTTTATGGTAACAACATTTCTGGCTGTTACACTGTTATATGATGAGAGGGAAGGACACTGAACCTTGGGAAAGGATGCTAGAATCAAGTTCGCATCTTTAAAAATCACTAGGGGGCAGCAGGCAAAGCACTTACTGCACAAGCATGAGGACCTGAGTTTGGATCCCCAGCACCCAAGTAAAGGCTAGGCATGATGGCAAATACTTGTAATCCCATACAGTGAAGGCAGAGACAAAGGATACCAAGGGCTAACTGGCTAGCTAGTGCCATAAAAACATTGGGCTCTAGGTTAAATGAGAAACCCTGTCTCAAAAAATAAGATGGGGTTGACAAGATAGCTCATTGGTTGCCTGCAAAGCCTAATGACCTGGGTTCAATTCCCCAGTACCCACCTAAAGCCAGATACACAAAATGGTGCATGCATCTCGAGAGCCCTGATATACCCATTCTCTCTCTTCCTCCCTTCCCCTCCGTCTCTCCCTCATTGTAAATAAATAAAGAAAACATTTTTAAAAATAAGGTGGAGATATATTGACCTCCAATATCGATCTTGGCCCTCCATGTGCACACACACATGTGCCTGGACACACATGTGTACCTACACACATATAAACACACATGCACATAGATACACACACACATACCACTCTGGCCATGGTTTATACTATAGAAAACAAGAGCAGCTAGAGGCAAGGCATCTAAGAAGGAATCTATTCTAATACCATAACTCAGAGATGATAAGACTGAGTTAAAAGAGCAAAGATGTTTTGGTTTCAGTAAGGGAAGAATAGGTTGTGTCAGTCTAACCTCCCTATAGATAGTAATTACGAACTCTAGAAAAAAAGTTTTTAAACTATTAAAAAAAGTTACCTGAATTATTGAAGATTGAGCAAAAATAGTCAGAAACTAGAAGAGATTCATTCCTTAAACAAAGAGTGTCTCCCTGGGTGAGAACCACAACCATCTTCCATTTCCCCTTCGAGCAATCCCTAGTTCTTGTGCTACAAGATAATTTGACCCTGATCAGAAAGGCACATTTTTTTCTTTGAGTTATTAGAGGATAGAGATTGTACTTAACCAGTGTAGCTAGCAGTTGAGGGAGGAAGTCTGGTAGAAAATGAGCCATGGAGAGAGCCTCTAAAATTCTTGGCTGACCCTGAATTTTGTGTGCATGGAAGGACTCCAAGGATCTGAAAGAAAGCAATAGTGAGAAGACTGAATCTACCGAATGAATGTAGATTGCAGCTTTGCTCACTTCAGAGAAGACATAATTTAGAGTTTGAGTACTATTAGACAAGAGGGGTGAATATCTCTTGGTAAATAGTGCAAATTTCCCATTAATATCCAGAAAGCCCTGTACTTTGAGCAAAGATGAAATAACTGAACCTGAAACTAAGGGCAAATTATTGAAATAGACCCACTGAAGCAATTACTCTCTCATTGCAGGGACACACCAGACCAGAAGCCAGCTTATGGATAGAAAGGGTTTCTTTTGGCTTACAGTTTCAAAGGGAAGTTTCATTATGGTGGGGAAAGCCTGGTAAAAGCAGGAAGCTGGCTCACATTGTCACATATCAGCAGCAGGGAGGAAGCAGCAAGAATGAGCTAGCTAGCACTGGCAAGGGAGCAGGAGTATACAGCCTGAAGCCCACCCCCAGTGACACACCTCCACCAAGGCTCCACCTCCCAAAGGCTCCCCAGGTGGGAATTAAGTTTGAGGCTTAATCACAAACACATGAGGCTATTTGGGACATTTTACATTCAAATCACTACACCCACCATAAAAAGTGTTAACCAAATGCCTGTAATTTGAGTTTTATCAACCAGTGATTTATCTGCCTTGCCAGAACAAAAAAAAAATTAAAAATCTCTACATTTCATATATAGTCCACAAGGTCAAATATAAAGTTAAAACTTAGAAGACATGTGAAGACATGAATATATGGCTCAAGGTCAAAAGAAACAGTAGTCAATATTAACCAATTTGAGAAAAGCCATATGTTATGTGGACCTGGGCAAGATGGTTTATATTCCATAAGATAAACTCAGAAAATAATGTAAGATTCAATCTAAAGAGAACTCTCAAAAGTAGAAAGACGAGGTATACTGATTAGGGACTCTAAAATTGGAGGAAATCAAAGCAAGGCATTTGATGACTTCCCATTCCAAAAGAAGAAGGCTACCTAGGCCTAGTGCCTACTGAATTCTTACTAGCAAAAGATGTCAGCCTAGATGGACTTGGTCTTTGTCTGGATGGTGCAGGAATCCCAAATACAACCCCGGGGAAACTTGCAGCATAAGCAAGATAGGCCAGTTGAAAGACCTACTAAAAATAAAGGGGCAAGAAAAAGCAATTAGCTGAGTTCTGAGAGCAGCAGCAAAGGAGTTCCTACCAAAAGTGGAATGGCCCAGGAGATGCTCTTCATGCCAATGGAATGGACTGGGAAACTTCTTCTGTCCATTTAGCACCACTGGCCTACCAGCAGAAACCAATGGGAGCCCCATCCACATCATATAAATCAAACTGGTGAAAACACCACTGGGGAGATGGGTCAGTGGGTAAAGTGCTTGCCACAAAAGCTTGAGGACCTGAGTTCATATCCCTAAAACCCACACAAAATGCCAGGCATGGTGGTACAAAACTGTAATCTGGAGCTAGGGAAGTGGGGATAGATTACTGCTGCAATCACTGACAAGCTAATCTAGCCAAATCAATCCAAATTCATGTGCTCTTGGTTCTGTAATAGCTTATCTCAAAGAATAAGTTGCAGAGTGGCTAAGAAGGACACCTGTTTCAACCTCTGTCCTCAACAGGCACATGCACACACATGCATGTGCACCCCCCCCACGTGTGTGCATGTGAAGATGAACAGACACGCACACACACCATACACATGCAAAAAAAGTAGCATTTCGAAGGCTTTCATATTTGTCACTGGAATTAAAGAACACAGAAATAGTCCAGGGACTGTATGCTATACCTAAACCGAGTGGCTACTGCTAAAATAAAAGCTTTAAATATGAGCCAGAACCTCCTAAAATAACAGATAATTGTCTAGGATACAATAAAAGCCACTTCTCATAATAAGAACTATGAAAATGACAACTTTAATGAAAAAAAAGTAAATAGGTACTAACAATAGATGAATTGGATGTTGGAATTATCCAACCAGGATTTTTAAATCTATCGTCACAAAAATGTTTCAACAAATAACTAAGTTATTTTGTAACAAATGAAATGTCAAGCAACAAAATAGAAGTTACTTAAAAGAACCAAAAAGATATTAAAGAACTAAAAATACCATAATGGAAATTAAAATACTTGTTAGATGGGTTCAGTAGTTGACTAGAGATGACAGAAGATGGAATCAGTGAACTTGAGGGCAGGTTGATGTAATTTACTCGGTCTGAACAATAGAGATAAAATGAACTGAACACAAAAAAGAGAGAGAGAGAACAGCAGCTCATGTACCTGTGGGATAATAACAAAAATAAAGCATTCATGTTCCCTCCTTGGTGCACTGCCAGTTCTGCTTGGCTCAGCGAGCTCGGTGTTGTGTTGGGGAGGGGCTGGCAGGAGCCGTTGGCTTCCTGCAGTCTAGTTCCTGGTGCTGGCATATGAGGAAAGAGAGATTGTGGAAATCACTCTAGTGGGATTCCCATGGAGTTCAGCTGGTCTCCCTTGTCCTCTCCTTCAGGTTCTGATCTTGCAAGGCTGGTTTATATGAGGAGAAGCTCTTCCTGGCAGCCAGCCTGCTTGGTTCTGTCTAAGGCAGCTGAACCACACTGTTCCCCTGTTGTCAGTGGAGAGCTCACCAGGCTCAATTTATTTACACATCTTGTCTATTGCAAAAAAAAAAAAAAAAAGAGTGTGCTGTGTATTACCTGGCTCCCTTTGTTTAGTTAGTGAGGCTCCCAATCCTCCATCTTACCAGGAATCTGTCCATTATTTCTGCCAGTTGACATTAATGGTGTTATGTTTCCTCAAGCCTTTTTATTCAGTTATGAACTCAGTTTTATGCTCAGTTTTGTTGGAGGTCTGCATGGCCTGGGATGGTCTTCCATCCTGGGGAGTTGATTTGCCTGTGCTTGCTCCAGACACTACCAACCAGGGACACTTTTGATGATTTTTAATGTACAGTTTCTTGGATATACATATCATATAAATTTTATACTTAATTCTTTGTAATTGTGAATTCTTAAAAGAGACATTGCCTATCAACGTATACAAAAAATGTTGAATCCAAAACAGCTATGTTTGCTTGTTTTCATATATTATTATCAAATAGAGTATTTCTATTCTAAATCCAAGGTTATGGCTCTTTGGGGGCCCTCATTAGAGTGTGTGTGTGTGTGTGTGTGTGTGTGTGTGTGTGTGTGTGTGTGTGATATGGTTTTAATTTCTATTCTTTTTTTCCTACATGGGCCCATGGCCTTGTCTGTTATTCTTATACATCTGTAAATAGCAAGCAATATAATTGGAATCTAAATGTGAAAGGCAAACTAAATGATACTTCAGCAGAAAAATCAGGAATATATTAACTACACTAAGATAAGTAAGAATACTTTGATCAGAACAAAAGTGCAAGCCATGGAGAACAAAATTGTTAAGTTGGATTATATTAAGAATATGAACTTCTATTTATCAAAGGATATTCTTAAAAGTAGAAGGCAACTCACAGAATGGACAAGATATTTATAATAGATATGCCCAACAAAGGATGTGTTTCCAGACCACATAAGAAATTTATAAATCTGTAAGAAAAAAAAGAATGATAACTCAAAAGAAAAATGAATATATTTGAATGGCCAGTATATATTTGAAAAAGTGTTCAATTTAATTAGTGATAAGTAAATGTGAATTAAAACTACAGTGTGGAGGGCGTGGTGGCACACACCTTTAATCCCAGCACTTGGAAGGCAGAGGTAGGAGGATCACCATGAGTTCAAGGCCACCCTGAGACTACATAGTGAATTCCAAGTCAGCCTGGGCTAGAGTGAGACCCTAACTTGAAAAAAAAACATACAATGTGAAGCTTCTTCATACCTATATTTATGGAGAATTTTAAAATTATAATAAAGTTAAGTTTTAAAAATTAAAAAGTCAGGGGGCAATTATAACTCTTCACAATCTAATCCTTTATTTAGTTTTGTTTGTGGTGCTGAAGATCAAAGTCAAGGCCTTGCACATGTCAGGAAAACACTTTACCATTGATATGTACCCTCAGTCCAATTTAACCTTTATACACTGTCTGGGGGAAGATAGATTTGTACAACCACTTTGGAAAGTGTTTGTGGGTATCTTCTTCTAAAGTTCAGTGTACCATTATATCCTTCATAAATTCTGTTTGTAATATGCACATAAGAGACATATATATGTATGTTCACCAAAATACACATGAGATTATGTTTTAGCAGAATTACTCATAGTGGCCCCAAACTGAAAATGATTCAAGAAACCAGCAACAGTAGAATGGGTAAATGAATTGTGGTATATTCATCTTCTGAAGTATTATACAGCAATTAAAATGAACAAATTATACTTAAATGCAATGTTATGGAGGAATATCACAAACACAATATTAGTTAAAAGTAGCCAGGCATGCAAGAGTCCATACTCAGACACCATGCTTAAATTGGCAAAATACATAAAATTAATCTACAAAGTTATTAGTCAGGATAGAGTGACCTTTGAGAGATGGTGACAGAAGATGGTACAAGGGGATGGAATTCCAGGGACAGTACTGTGTTTCTTGATCTGAGTACTGGTTACATGGGTATACTCTCTTAAAGAATACTCCTTAAGCTACACATTTAAGGCATACTTTTGCTGTGTTATGTTTTATTTAAAACACACATTAAAATTGGATCATAAAATAGAAAAAAATGAATGCTTGGTATATGGAAAAATGAGTCTGAGAGGTCATTGTTATTTAACATGAAATTACTTGATTTTTTTAAAGTTTTGTTGATGTTTTACTTTATAGTTGGTTAATTTTGACCAATGTAAAAATGTTTCATTCCCTCATGTTTTTTCTAGGAGATTAGGGTTTTATGTTTATGTCTTTAACAATATTTTGAACTATATTGTTGACTGAGTGAGATAAGGGTCCAATTTTATTCTTGTGCATGTGGATTTCAGTTTTCCCAACGGGATTTGTTGCTGTGTATTCTTGGCATCCTTGCCAAAGATCAGCTTACTGCCTGAATATATGCATCTTCTCTGGGCTCTCTGTTATGTTCCTCTAGTCTATATGTCTGTCTTTATCCCAGTACTGACAAGTGGCTCATTTCCCAAATGTATAATGACCTGAACAGCAAAAATAAAAAACTTGGGGCTGGAGAGATGATTCGGTGGTTAACAGCACTTGTTTGCAAAGCCTGATGGCCTGGATTTGAGTCCCTAGTACCCATGCAAAGCCAGATGCACAAAGTGGCGCATGCTTCTGGAGTTCATTTGCGGTGGCAGGAGGTCCTGGTGTGCCCATACCCTCTCTCTCTCTCCCTCTCTCTCTCCGTCTCTTTCTCCCTCTCTCTCTCTCTCTCTCTGTCAAATAAATAACTAAATAAAATATATACAGAGACATTGTCCCCCCTCAACAACAACAACAACAATACACACACACACACACACACACACACACACAGAAATCTGGCTACTGCTTGTGCACTTCATAACCCTCCATCCCATGGACCATTGCAGCAATCCCACTGAGGAGGGCCCTCAGTGGGTTGGGGCAGGAAGGAGGGAAATGGGGGTACCACCAGAAAACTTGTTCATATAATGTTTCTAATTATTAACAATAAATAATTTTTTAAAATAAAGAAAAATCTATAACTCGATTTGTAAATGGTCAAAGGACTTGAATAGATATTTCTCCAAAGAAACCATATGAACAGCTACCAGTCAGATACAAAGATGCTCAAAAATCACAATGAGATCTCACCACATACTAATTAGAATGAGTATTATCAAAAAGACTAAGGGCAGGGTGGGGATATAGCTAAGTGGTAGAACACTTACTTAGCATGCACAAAGCCCTAGATTGTTAACACCACCATCATAAAGACAATGGTCTAAGAATACTAAGTGTTGGTAAGAATGTGGAGAAGTTGGACCTCTTCTACATGGTTCATTAGAATGTAAACTAACACAGTGCTATTGAAAAAATAGTATAGAGGTTCTTCCAAAAATTAAACAAATTGAATGACTATATGATCCAGCAGCCCCCACCTTTGCATATATAACCAAAGAAGTTGAAATCAGGACCTCAAGGAGACATCTTCACTCCCATTGTCATTGTCATTGCTGCACTAAGTACAACAGCCAAGTTACAGAATCAATCTATGTGCCTGTCAGCAGACGAACAGATCAAGAAAATGTGTTATATGTACACAATGATATATGTATTATGAGCCTTAAAAAGGAAAGAAATCTGCCATTGTTGACAGCATAGATGAGCCAGGAGAGCATTATGCAAAGTGAAATAATTCAATCATAGAATGACAATTATTGCAGAATTCTACTTAGATGAGGTACCGAAACTAGTCAAACTCATAAAAGGGAAAGCTAGGTTTGTGGCCACAAGGGACTTTGGACAAGGAGAAGTGGAGAGTTGCTCAATTAGCATGAAGTTTCAGTCATACACCATAAATTGTTCTAGAGATCTGCTGCACAACATAGTGTCTATAGTTAATAGTAAATCCAGGGGCTGGGAAGATGGCTCAGCAGTTAAAGGCACTTAAGTGCAAAGCCTGCCAACCCAGGTTCAATTCCCCAGCACCCATGTAAAGCCAGACAAAGAGAGTGGGGAAAGCATCTGGCATTCATTTGCAGCCATAGGAGATCCTGAACACACACACACACACACACACACACACACACACACACACACACACACAGCTTGCAAAGAAATAAATACAATATTTTAAAAAGTAAATCCAAAAAGACACAGGGTCTTCAAAATAATGTTTGGTGATGTGTTTCCTCCCACCCGTAAACACAACAAGGTGTAAAATAGACAAACCCAAAATCCTTCAAACTCTATTATGACAGTAATCTACAGTTGCCTGCAGGGCGCTTATAACACAGCATCAGCCTAGGATTCTTTTAAACTGAACTCTTTGTTTTGTTTCTTAGGGATTTTGCTTGCTTCCTTTCCAGCTCAGCAATGTATTTTAGAATACATTTGTTGTCTTTTATCAAGCATTTCTAGATGTTTTGTAGGAAGAACTTATTGCTTGGGCATTTCATAGACATTATTGTCAGAAATGCAAGGTGTAGTCCCACTTCTATAGTCTGATAATTGACACATACCTGTCTCCTCAGACCCCTCCTCCCTACTTGAGCTACTGACTCACGTCTGGGAGACATCTCATATATCCTGTTTCATATCTCCACTAACAGACATCTCAAATATAGTGCATTCAAAATGGAGCTCTGGGTTTTCCCCTCAAACTAGTACTTCTCCAGTGTTCCATCACCCTTGTATCAATACAATATGCTCCGTCCACTGCAAATTGCATCGTGAATTTCTTCACAGTTTTACATCTCCCCTGGAACCCATTTCCAAGACCCCATCATCTCTTAACCAGGTCACTACCTAGCCTCCTTACCTGCCCACTTGCTGTTGAACCTCTTTCTGTGCACAGATTGAACATATGGAATCTAGCCTGCAAAAGAAAGAAAGAAAGAAAGAAAGAAAGAAAGAAAGAAAGAAAGAAAGAAAGAAAGAAAGAAAGAAAGAAGGAAGGAAGGAAGGAAGGAAGGAAGGAAGGAAGGAAGGAAGGAAGGAAGAAAGAAAGAAAGAAAGAGAAAGAAAGAAAGAAAGAAAGAAAGAAAGAAAGAAAGAAAGAAAGAAAGAAAGAAAGAAAGAAAGAAAGAAAGAGGAACAAGCAGTGTTCAGGCTGTCAGCTCTCTCTGCTGGCCACTAGTTTGCAGCTGGCCTCCATTCTAATGATGTGGTTCCTGCTTGACCTTCTATAGAGCCCTTTTTCTGACTCTGCTCCAGACATCCCCACTCCACCAACAAACACTGTTAGCTACTTCCCAGATCACTCAGAGATGTCATTTCAGGCCATTCTCAGTGCATTTTAGCTGTTTTTCCCCCCTGGAAGCTTGCCAGGCAAGGGGGAGCTC
This sequence comes from Zapus hudsonius, assembly GCA_004024765.1. Lineage (NCBI taxonomy): Eukaryota > Metazoa > Chordata > Mammalia > Rodentia > Dipodidae > Zapus > Zapus hudsonius. The sequence continues at coordinate 3,683 of PVHP010031000.1, read as the reverse complement.
ATGGGGAGCACCTATCAGCCAGTGACTCTGAGTGGATGAAGTATTTCTGAAACACGTGTCTTCCCCTATTTCCCAGGGGCTCTCTGAGGTATTTAAGCTGTCACCCCGCTGTGTAGCTAGTTTAGAAACACACCTTTTCTTCCCTTCCTGACTCCCCCACTGTCTTCCTGGCAGTCTCCACACCTTCCAATAAACTACTGGAACTCAAATTCTTGTTTCAGAGCCTGAAGCTGGGAGAAGCCAGCTGAGATAATTGCCCTCTTTGTCCTGAGTCCTTTGCTGGGTCCTCTGTTGGCATGCTCTTCCCTTGGTGTTTGCATGGCTGATTCCCTCACCTTGTTCTTAACTATGCTCACATTTCCCCTTGCAGATGGGTGTTCTGCTACCACCCAAGCTATAATAGTCCTCCCTCCCTTTCATTGTGATTGCTTTTATTTGTTCTGTGGCTTTGTCATGATCTGGAGTTATTTTGTTCAGCTATTCATTCATGTCTTTGTTATCTAGTTGCTCTGTGAAAGCAGGAACCTTGTCTGACTTGGCCATTCCTCGGTCCCGAGTGCAGGGTATGAAAGTGAATGATGAAATGACGATTTGCCACAGTTTTTGCAGTTAATGCTCCTCTCCTCTAGCATTTATTCCCTTCATTCTATGTTCCTCATCTGACCCTCAAGATGCCACCAAATTGGTGCAAATAGGCAAAAAATAAAAAAAATTAAAAGACACCTTCATATGGGGGGGAAACTCAAGTCATTCTACTACACTGTGTCTTTTCAAGAACCTACAAGGATATTTCACTTGAAGGTCCCTTTCCTCTAAGTCTGAATAGATTTTTTAAAAATTTCTTTGTGTTTAAAAAAATCTCAATTTGCTTCATTTTCTCCTCTTACTCTTCCCACTGGCATAATGACAGTTGGGGCTGGAAGCACTATACCCGGTTTCCCTCTCAGTCCTTTTCACCTGCAAATCACTGGGTATTTCTCTCAACATTATTCTCCTGTCGCTGACATGCCTGCTAGCTGGCCTTCTAGTCCAATACGGGCATGTTGGACATGTTTCCCCCTCCCCTTCTAGTTAAAGTCGTCTTTATCAGATCGGCAAGTCTCCAGGCAACCACATTCTTCCCTAGTGAGATGCACTCGATCCTTAGCCAAAAGCCTATCATTCAAGTATCTTAAGCCATGTCCAAAAACAAATCTGCAGTTTCAACCCTTCCCTGCAACTCCAGCTGTGCTGGCTACAGTCACTCCCACACCTAGCCTCAAGGGACCTCTGACCTCTAAACTAGCCCTACAACAACGGACTTGTAGAGAAATCCTATTCCCCTTGGTTCAGATGAGACAATACTGGAATTTCTCAAAAGGAAATTTGCTAGGAAACCAAGTGAAAAACAAAACCAGAGAGAGGGAGAGAGAATACAAAAGCTTCGGGAAGGATGCATTACAGAGTTCTGATTCCCTATCGTAAGATAACTACAGTCTGGCTGCAGACTGGCTTCGCTGGCACAGTTCAAAAGACACACAGGATATGAGAATATAATCCTTCAACCTTTGTACAAAGAAGCAATGGGGATGGGGCTGGAGAACTGCTTACAGAAAGGCAGAGAGTCTTTGTGCGTCTGAACTATTTCATTTCATGGAGGTGGTAGCTCTGAGTGGGCAGGAAACCCTTTCTACTGGTCTTTGAGACTTTGGAAGCACCCTGAAACCTTGCCGACCTTTATTGGAGTTGATAGGGATTTTTAGTGGTTTTTTTAAAAAATATTTTTATTTATTCATTTTCAAGCAGAGAGATACAAAGAGGGAAGAGAGGGAGAGAGAGAGAGAGAGAGAGAGGGAGAGAGAGAGAGAGAGAAAGAGAAAGAGAGAGCACCAGGGCCACCACCTTGTGGGTCTGGCTTATGTGGGTCCTGGGGAACTGAACACGGGGCCCTAGGCACTGGAGGTAAGTGCCTTAACCGCTGAGCCATCTCATCAGCCCTTTAGTGGGGTTTTTAAGGATTTTTTTAAATATACAAGATCATGTCACCTGTAAATAGCGGTAGTTTTACATCCTTCATTCTCATGCAGATGTCTTTCGTTCTTTTTCCTTGCCTGACTACCCTGGCTCTATTACAAGCAGTCTGAGTGAACCTGTGCATCTTGTTCTGAGTGCTCATGGAAGTGTTTAGGCTTGCACCATCAGCTATGAGGTTAGCTGTGGCCTTCACGCAGATGCAGGCTCGCTAGCTCTTCCAGTGGCTCACGAGGTCCTGGAAAACTCAGGATACTTTTGGCACTTCATTGGTTGTGCTTTTAGTCCCATTTACATTTTGCATATTTCTTTCCAAAACTCTAGCCTGTCTCCCTGTTTCTGGACTGCTAGAGAATTCCAGGGGAAAGGCTTGATTTCCTTGCTGTCAATAATTCAACAAACTAGTAAATGCCTCTGGTGAGACAATATACTCTTGGGTTCTTAAGGGTAAAATAAAGCCTCTGTCCTCCAGAGCTCATATTCTGGAGTGTGGAGGGAAGGGCCACAAGGAAGGCACCCAAAGGGACTGGCACCACAGGGGGCAGGGAGAGAGTGGGAGAACAAAGGCAGGCGAGGACACCCAGGTGGACTAAGAGTAGTGGAAAGCCACTGGAGGGTGTTAAGCTGGGCATGCAGTAATCCAAGTAGTGATGCTCTCTGAGAAATTAGTGCATTCCTTGCATTTCAGGCTTTGTGAAAGCCAGGTCTGCCTGGCATCAACTCAGAAAGTCAGAGTGGCTAGAAGGACTCTGCCTCTGCAGCAGCCTCACCTCCACAGCAGTCTGAGGAACTCTCTAGAACATAAGTCAGGCCTGGTTCATCCTTTCCTCAAAACATTCGGCAGTGCCAGAAATTGAACCCAGGGCCTTGTGCATTATAGGGAAGTGCTCAAACACGTAGCTATACCCCAGACCTTTCTTAAAAAAGGCTTTTTATGACTCTCCATTTCTCTGTAAACCAAATACCCTCTTAATGGTCACCAGGCTGTCTTTCTCCATTTATCTGCTGCTGGAACAAAATAGCACAAACTGAGTAATTTATAAACAGTGCAAGTTTATTTGGCTGTCAATTCTGAGGGTGTGGAAACCCAGAGTTGTGGGACTTGTCCTAACATGACAGAAAGAGCAAGAGTGAGAGCATGAGAAAGAGACAGAGACAGAAAGGAAAGAACAGCCAAAGGAACCTCCTCCTACTCTGATAACTAATCCTATCCCATGAGAACAGTAATAATCTGTACATGAAGCAGAGCCTTCATCTCCCAATTACCTCTCAACACTGTTGTGCTGGGGTTCAATTTTCAGCACATGACCCCTGAAACTCTACTGACCCCTTCCACCCTCCAGTTTGCTGCTACCTGCACAGGCCTCAGTGAGTGGAGGAAAGGAAGATAGGATGCATTCCCTTTCTGCCATACAGTTTGCCAGAAAAGGAAGAATGTGATACGGATTGCTAATAATTATTATTTGTAAGCAATGCGTGGGGAGAGAGAGAGTTTTGGAATCCTCCCTTCCCCCTCCTCCTACTCCGAGTTCGTGTCCTCTAATGCCAAAGAATTGTACACAGGGACAGAATTAAATTTTAATTACACATTTATTCTAATTTAGTAGATCAGGAAAAGGGGAGTTGGATGGGGAAATTGGATGTGGGAAGTCAAAGTTTTCTCACCACCAGTG
>PVHP010030999.1:0-21235 GCA_004024765.1 Zapus hudsonius | reverse complement strand
GTAATCCAGAATTGTGTATATTTGTTAACCTACACTGATCTCACTCTCCGATGGAGATTGTGTTTGTATTTTTCAGGATGCAGCGAGAGAGCTGGGGCCCATCTAACCCTACCAACCGACCGTAGGCCGATAGCTGAGATTCTGACAAGAGAGGACCCACCACACTCATATCGTGGAGGATCCAAATGGAACCCCGCAGGGAATGACGGGATGAACAAGGGGCCCACGGCCACAGCCATTAAATCAACACAGGATAAGCCAGTGAGACAGAAACCAATGATTTTGACACAAAGACCTCTAAGCAGCCTTAATACTCATCCACCACGACTCAGGGAACTTTGCCGAAGAGGGGGCGGAAAGATTGTAAGAGCCGTAGTGGATGAGATTATCCAGAGGCATGGCCAGGAGAACCTGGCTGAATACTAGGCTATCCATGATCCCCTGTCACAAGGACTGATCCAGAGGACCCATGGAGGAGGTTATCCAGTGGAGGGGGGAGGGGAGGGCAGCGGGGAATTGGGGATAACAACTCATTGTTTGCCCACTAAATGTTGTAACTCATTATGGACAATAAATTATTAAAAAAAAAAAAAAGAGAGAGAGAGAGAGAGAGAGAGAGAGAGAGAGAGAGAGAGAGAGATTATTTAGCTCAGAGTTTTTGAGGCTGGAAGTCCAAACATTATGGAGGAGGCTTTTGCAAGACCCCCACCCACCCCACTGGCTGCAAAACACCTGATTGAGTACATGCAAAGGTTTGTGTGTCTTCATGAGTGTAATGATCTTATCTGATCTGCCCTGATCACTCCCCAACTTCTAAATAGCAGACTTGGATTAAGTCCCAGGGGAGCGAGGGAAAAAGCAGTAGGAAGAGGTTCTGAGCTGCCACCTCTGACATCAGCTGAACTCTTAAGACTGAAAATATGAGCTATGTGTCCATAGGTAGTTTCATCACCTGGGCTGGTAGTGGTGACAGATGCTGCTTCTGTGTTTTCTCGAATCTCGTGAACAACTTATCTAATAAACCCTGTCCTTGTGAAGGAGAGAAAGGAGAAAGCTAGCTTTGTTTAGGCAGTTTCAGCCAGAACTGGAAGCCCAGAGAGAACCAGGAGATGCTACCCCACACACGCCAACCCTGATCAAGACTTATCTACAAGTGACTACAATGCCCCCTGATACCCAGCCTAACATACTACCTAGGTGGGCTGCCCTCTGGGGTCCGCCCTCCAAATCTACAAACCAATCAGGTCTTCCCCTTGCATACTTGAATCTGAGGAAAGAATACATTTTCAATGGGCTATAAAGGCTGCCTTCAGCTTCCCCCCACCCCCTGTGTGGTTCTCCCGGCCTTACCCTGTGCTGCCTGGACACACGTGAGTCTGGTCCCCTCTCGACACACACACCTAGGCCAGGTGGGGGAGAGACCTAATACTGTTTCTTGGTCTGAATAATTCTCTTACTTTTTTAAAAAATTATTTTCTTTATTCATTTTCAAGCAGAGAGAGAGATAGAGAGAGAGAGAGAGAGAGAGAGAGAGAGAGAGAGAGAGAGAGAGAGAGAGAGAGCACACCAGGGCCACCACCTTGTGGGGCTGGCTTATGTGGGTCCTGGGGAATTGAACCAAGGGCCTTAGGCACTGGAGGCAAGTGCCTTATCCACTGAGCCATCTCTCCAGCCCTAATTCTCTTACTTTTGTTTTATACCTTGGGGTAGCGTCTCACTTTAATTGCAGGTATGATTTCCCTCTGGTCTCTGGATCTGAATTTCTCTTACACGCCACATCTACCTCGTGGGAACTTTCTCTAACTAGATCTAGCCCTGTTCTCTGTGTGACTTCTCTAAACTCAGGGTAGCCTTGGGCATAACTCTCTTTACTACTCATTTCTCATCTGAACTTCTTGGTCTCTGCTTGGATAGTTTCCATCTGTTATTTTTTCCTTAAACACCACGGTTTGCCCTGTCAACTTCCTTCCACCAGAAGCACAAGGTGGATGCTATGTGCATGTGCTTGGGGCTCTACCGTCTTTCCCTTAAAACTTCAAAAAAAATTTTTTTTTTTTGGTTTTTCGAGGTAGGGTCTCACTCTAGCCCAGGCTGACCTGGAATTCACTATGAAGTCTCAGGGTGGCCTTGAACTCATGGCGATCCTCCTATCTCTGCCTCCCGAGTGCTGGGATTAAAGGCGTGCACCACCACGCCAGGCAAAACCTCAATTTTTCTTAAATGAACCTTATGAACCACATGAGTATTTCCTACTTCCCACATACTTATGACTTTGCTCCAGCCTTCTTCCTGGATCCCAGTTTCCCTTAAATGAACCCCACAATTTGTGATTCTCCCTTAAATAAACAACAATTCACAATTTATCCCCGAGTTCATTTTTATCATTTTGTTAAATAGAACAGGAGCCAAAATTGGGGTTAATAAACTTGGGAGGCCCCTCCTGAACTCCAAAATCCTGCATCACTTGTAAAGCTGAGCTCTAGTCAGAAGATGGACAGATAGGCAAGTCTACTGTGGGTTTGCAGGGTGTGGTCTCTTATGCCTGTACTACCAGCACTGGAAAGGCTGAGGCAGAGTAATCTCCATGAGTTTGAGGCTAACCTGGGCAACATAGTGAATTTCAGGCCAGTCTGGGCTTCAAAGTCAGAGACCCTGGCTCCGAAAGAAAGAAAACAAAACAAAAAAAAATCCCTAAAAATAAAGTATGGGCTGGAGAGATGGATCAGCGGTTAAGATGCTTGCCTGCAAACCCTAATGACCTGAGTTCAATTCCCCAGTGCCCAAATAAAGCCATATATACAAAGTAGCACATGTTTCTGGAGTCTTGCAGCAGCTGGAGGCCCTGGCATGCCCACTCTTTCTGTCTCTCTTCTCTCTGCTTGCAAATAAATAAGCAAAAAAAAAATTTTAATGTGAAGAACTGATACATTAGTTAGCTGATATATCTGGACTTCAGGGCCCAGAGGGGTGACATCTAAGTAACAGTGTGTGAGCATGGTTCTCAAACGATAGCAATGTTTTCTCAGCACCAGCTGCCAGTCACTGTGCTGAGAGACCCACAAGGACAGTCTCACCAGATGAGGCCCTATACTGCACCCCATTTAAAATATTTTATTTATTTATTTGCAAGGCAAGAGAAAGAGACAGAGACAGAGACAGATACAGAGAGAACAGGTGAAACCAGGGCCTCCAGCCATTGCAAACAAACTCCAGATGCACACACCACTTTGTGCATCTGACTTTACAAGGGTCCTGGGGAATTGAACCTGGGTCAAAAGGCTTTTCAGGCAGGTTCTTTAACCACTGAGCAATCTCTCCAGCCCTGCACCACATTTTAGAGATAAGTAAACCAAGGTAATTTTCTATTCTTTTCCATTCTACCTTTCATTCCTTTTATGATGGAATAGGAGAGTTTCCTCCCCTGCTAATAAACTTTAAAACTGAAACTGGGTTCCTAGGAGCCTTGCTGAATAGGAAGATTCTGGAAAACAGCATCATTCATGTCTTCAACAGATCTTAACAGGCCCCAACGAGAAAGCCTGAAATAGAATTGGCTGCCCTTACCCTTCACGGGCTCAAGGGAACTGTTTGTCTATTTGTGAATAACCTATTCTACCAACAACATGGGAATTTCCTTATGTGGCAGGGCACTTTGACTGAGTGATTTCACTGGCCCATGTGCTCACCCCATTCCACCAACAAAGTCTCTTGACTATTCGGCACCGAGAAATGGATATTGAAAAGAAATAAAGACATTTAAAGGCAAGAAAGTCCTTTGACCAGATGTGATGCATACCTATAATCCCAGCACTTAGACAACTGAGGTGGGAGAATTGCTATGAGTTTAAGGCCAGCCTGGGCTACAGTGAGATTCTGCCTCCAAAAATAATAGGGCTAGCCGGGAGTGGTGGCACATACCTTTAATCCCGGCACTCAGGAGGCAGAGGTAGGAGGATCACCATGAGTTCAAGGCCACCCTGAGACTACGTAGTGAATTCCAGGTCAGCCTGGGCTAGAGTGAGACCCTACCTCGAAAAACCAATAATAATAATAATAATAATAATAATAATAATAATAATAGGGCTGGAGCGATTGCTCAGTGGTTAAAGGTGCTTGCTTGCAAAGCCTACTGCCCCATATATAGCAGATCTCTCTTCAGACTAGCTGCATCTCAGATAGATGCTCAATAAGCATATGGCACAGCACAAGTCCAAAGTCACCCACAGATCTAAGGGTGTAGCTCACTGCAGAGCACATGCTTAGCATGTGAGGCCCTGGGTTCCATCCAAGCACCCAAATACACACACACACACACACACACACACACACACACACACATACACACACACATATATAAAGAGAATATGTATGTATGTATGTATGTATGTATGTATGTATGTATGGCTATCTATATCTATCTTCTATGTAGTTACTGATGGTTAAACATATTGTCAATTTGACTGAATTTGGAATCTCCTAGGAGACGCACCCCTGTGTGAGTTTGTGAGGGATTTTCCAGAAAGGTTTAACCAGAGAAGTTCCACTCTGAATGTGGGCTGCACCATCCCATGGGCTGGCATCCTGAGTTGAATAAGAAGGAAAACAGTAGAGTAAGCTGAGCACTAGCATTCAGCTCTCTGCTTCCTGACTGTGGAGACATTGTGTGTAGGCTCCTCACACTCCTACCACTATAGCTTCCCTGTCCTAATGAACTATAATAGGCATACCTGGAAGCAGGAGTAAAAAAAAAAAAAAATCATTAAATATCTTTTTGTCAGGTATTTTGTCACAGTAACAAAAATTTATATAAAGTAGTCTGGTTTCAGCCAAAGACAGTTTTCTAGAAGCTCAAGGGCCCATGAAGCTACAATTTCAAGAAAATCTTACCTTTTGGTGTCTTTCTCGGGCATCACCATCACCCAACACACGAAGACCCAGCCCTTTGGTGAGCTGAGATTGCATACAGCAGTGTTCCAAGTTCTCTGTGATATGTGTTGCGGGGGGAGGGGGAAGTCTCATGCCACAGATCTGTTGGAAGAGAGAGTCAAGGACAACACAGAAATGTTCTTTCCCTGGATGGATGAGATGGTCACACCCACCACCCACTTCACTGACTTGGTGCTCTTAAGCTGCTTCATTTTTCTCAGTGTGTATCATGACCTGACATTATCGTAAGCTAGATACCACAATTCTACATTATCATAAGCAAAAGTGCTTGTCATCTGGCTTCTGCAACAGACTGTGAGTGCTCAGCCTTCACTTTGGTCACCACTGTACCCTCCCTCCAGGCCTAACTCAGTGTCTAGCACACTGCAGAGGGTTAGCAGGTATTTTTTTTCCTTTTTAAATATATTTATTTATTTGTGAGACAAACACAGAGATAAAGAGATAGACAAATAGATAAAGAGAGCAAAAGAGTAAGGGCGTGCCAATGCCTCCTGCCACTGCAAATGAACTCTAGACACACGAACTACTTTGGGCATCCGACTTTACATGGGTACTAGGGAATAGAACCCAGGCCAGCAGGTTTTGTAAACAAATGCCTTTAACCCCTGAGCCATCTCTCCAGCCCAGATACTGTTTTCTTTCCTTTTTAAAAAATATTTTATTTATTTGATGAGAGAGAGGGAGAGAGAACGAGAGAGAGAGAGAGAGAGAGAGAGAGAGAGAGAGAGAGAGAGAGAGAGAATGGGAGCACCAGGGCCTCCAGCCACCGTAAATGAACTCCAGACACATGTGCCCTCTTGTATATATGGCTTTACATGGGCACTGGGGAATCGAACTCTGGTCCTTCTGCATTGCAGGCACTTTAACCGCTAAGCCATCTCTTCAGCCCCAGATACTGTTTTCTGAATGTAAGAAAACCCCACTCAGAGGAGAACCAGCCCAGTGAATGAGCCATATCTCCGCACCTTAGTTTTTATTTTGAAATGCCTGAACTTATATTCATTTCAACATTTATGTCGATGACAAGATGAGAATGTGCAAGAAGTAGCAGACATTTCTTGCATGTGTCTTGGGAAGAAAACCCTCCACTGCTCTTCCTGGCTCAAGATGAGTTATATTCTTGACTAGTGCTCCTGGATATTTCTTTCCCTGTGTCTCATTGTTCAAGATCAATGATTATTTGTCAATAATTGTGTGTACATATTATGTGTGTGCTGTGCATGTGTGCATGGTGTATGTACACATGGATACAGATGTGTGTGCCCTGTGTGCACACATGCAGAAGCCAGTCTGGTACCCTCCTCTATCATTGTTTCACCTTGTTGCCTTTATACAGGGTCTCTCTCTCTCTCTCTCTCTTTTTTTTTTTTTTTTTTGGTTTTTCGAGGTAGGGTTTCACTCTAGCCCAGGCTGACCTGAAATTCACTCTGTAGTCTCAGGCTGGCCTCGAACTCATGGTGATCCTCCTACCTCTGCCTCCCAAGTGCTGGGATTAAAGGCATGCGCAACCACGCCCCGGCTTATACAGGGTCTCTTACTGGACCTGAGATCACTATTTTTGTTTCTACTAGCTGACTAGTGAGCCTTAATGATCCTCTTATGTCTGCCCCTTTTAATGCTGGGGTTACCTGTGTGTGCAGCCTGACCAGTCGAACACTGCAAGGAAGAACTGGCTGTAACACCCATAAGCCCACCTCCAACAATACACCTCCTCCAGCAAGGCTCCCAAATTGCCATCAGCTCCAACAAACAGCTCTAAGTCTGACATCTATAACCAGTAGTCTCTGGGATTCCAATTCTGTCCCTCTAGCTGGGCTTCTCACAGTCTAAGGAACAATCCATCTCGAGCTAGCAATTCTCCTTGGCAGCCATTCTAAGGTGCTGATATCTCAATAAAATTCCAGGGTCTTCACTACAACCCATGGTTCATCCTTGTAGCTCCATCAGGTCTCCACGCAGGGATTCTAACAACCCTGCCTCACATTGCCCAGTGGCCACTATAAAAAAAAAAAAAACACATAGCAAATCCAATGATCCTTTTTTTGCATTTGTTATACTCCCATAGTACCAGATAGGCTATCAAATTATTAATCCAGGGGTAATAGAGCCAACTTTAAAGGGCATGGCATTCAGGCCCCCTACCTTCTTTGTTTTTTTTCTTTTCGAGGTAGGGTCTCGCTCTAGTCCAGGCTGACCTGGAATTCACTATGTAGTCTCAGGATGGCCTTGAACTCATGGTGATCCTCCTACCTCTGCCTCCCAAGTGCTGGGATTAAAGGCATGCGCCACCACGCCTGGCTTGTTTTTGTTTTTTGAGGAAGGGTCTCGTCTAGCCAAGGTGACCTAGAATTCACTCTGTAGTCCCAGTCTGGCCTTGAACTCACAGCTTTACTCTTTCCTCCTCCTCCCATGTGCTGAGATTTAAGGAGTTTGCCACCACTTCTGGCTTTGTGTTCCTGTTTTGTGGTACTAGGGATTAGACAGAGCCTTGTGTGTTAAGCAAGCATTGTGTGTTAAGCCTTGTGTGTTAAGCAAGCATTCTACGACCTCCAGCCCTCTTCTCACTATTTTAAAAAATTTATTTAATGGCAAGCAGAGTGAGGGAAAAAGAGAGAATGAGAATGGGCATGCCATGGCCTAGTGACACTGCAAACAAACTCCAGACACATGTGCCACTTTATACATCTAGCTTTATGGGGGTCCTGGGGAACTGAACCCTGGCCATCAGGCTTTGCAAGCCAGAACCTCACTTTTTTTTGGGACAGAATCTCACTAAATTAAAAGGCTGGTCATGGACTGGAGAGATGGATTGGCAGCTAAGGTGCTTGTCTCCAGAGCCTAAGGACCCGGGTTCAATTCCCCAGTACCCACATAAGCCAGATGCACTTTAAGTGGTACATGCATCTGGAGTTTGTTTGCAGTGGCTAGAGGCTCTGGTACACCCATACTCACTCTCTTTCTCTCTGCTTACAAATAAATAAAATATAGAAAAACATTTTTTATAAAGGCTGGACTTAAACTCATTCTGTAATCCCAATGGGTCTTGAATTTATGATCCTCCTGTCTGACTCTGTCCCTACTAGCTAGGATTATAAAACTGCTCCACCAAGCCCAGCCTGGATTCTGTAACTGTTAAGTCAAAACAACGAGAGGAGGCAATCAGGTGAGTCACTGGCAAAGAGAGTTCTGAGGAGACAACTGCCCTCAGAACATTCTTTACCATCACGTCACAGGGATTTCAGCCCTAAGAAGGAAGATCCCACAGGTTTGTGTTGCTAGAACCTTCTTGTTGTTCTTGCAAGTCAGGAGAGGGTCTGAGATCACCTGAAAAGGAGCCCAGCAAGGCAGGTTTCTGGTTTGTAAGGGGAGAGAGCAGGGAAGGGCATGTTCATACTATCCTCTGTTCAGAGCACAGTTACTGACCAGTACCTCAAGGCCCGACTGCAGAGGACACCAGGTGGAGAAACAGCCAGGCAGAGATTGTGAAGGGTCAGGAAAGCCAAGTCCTCACACACATGACAACAACTTGCCTGTCTCCCCCATGCTTGCCCAGCATGCAGGCTGACACCTCCAGACACTAACAGCATCTCCCCTCCAACAACCTGGCACAACACCCTGACAGTTTACCACACTGGCATGGCATACACACGCACACATGCATGTGTGCACACATACACGCACATGCTCATGCACACACACATGCACACACATGCATGCATATGCACACACACATACACAATGCACGCGCACACACATACACAATGCACGTGCACACACATGCACACATACATACACAATGCATGCACACACACATGCACACACACATGCACACACACACACCATCCACTCCCGCTCTGAGCAGGGCCCCTGTCTGGATGTCTGGCAGCTTGGCAGCCTGAGGCCCTGCCACCCCTCCCTCTTCTCCTGGGCTGGGTTTTTCCAGCCGAGCCTCACTCCCTCTCCTGCAATCTCTGGAAATTGGTGTCTGACGCGGCCGCTCCTGCACATTATTTATTTCTGTCCTCCTTCCTGCTGAGACCCTCCTGTCAGAAGGAGCTCTGCAGTCCAGGGACAGCCAGGAAGCTGCAGGGAGAGCCGAGGGCAGAGAGGACGAAGAGGAATGCTCAGACACCCTGCCTGCCCACCCCAGGGGGCTATGAGCACTGGGCAGGAGGCCAGGAGAGATGAGGGAGAGCCGAGGAGGAGAGGACAGGAGGCCTCGCTTCAGGACCGAGCCCACCTGAGCCAGCAGCGCCGGCTCAAACAGGCCACTCAGTTCCTGCACAAGGACTCAGCCGACCTGCTCCCCCTGGACAGCCTCAAGAGGCTCGGCACCTCCAAGGACCTGGTGAGGTGGCCCCAAGGAGACCTGTCCCTTTCTCTGGCTTCTCTTCTCCCTGTCCTGGGGAAGGGGCTGCCCAGAGGGACCAAAAAGAGCAGACAGCCTTCAGATTCCCCTCTTGCTGAGATGGGAGGGAGATGGTCCTGCCAACTGGTGATCTCTGGGTCCTCCCTGGGGTGGTTCCCTGGCTTGGTGGCCCTGAGGGTCTACATTACTTAGCTTCCCCCACCTTTCCCAGCTCAGAGGACCTGGGAACTCTCTGGCCGTCATTTGAGGCCAGGAGAGCCTGGAGGACTGACTGACCAGTTTAGCATTATGACTCTACATTCTCCCCAAATCTCAGGCTCAAAGCTGCCCACTCGTTTGCTTTTCTTTCCCCTGTCCCCTCCTCAGCATGAAAGCTTTGAGGAGTGCCATACTTCTCAGGGAATCAGGGTTTCTCTTGGCTCTGACCTGGACCACCAAGTCTCTGAGCATGTCCCACTCTCTCTGACCCTTCTGGGTGGAAGGGTCTTCCTGATCCCTTTCTCTTCCAGCCCCCATCCCTGCCACAGCTCTGGCCCCCAGGAGCAGGGCAGGGGTGATGATGGGGGCAGCTGCATGCAGTCTGCCCTCAGAGAGAGTATTTGATGAGGACCAAGTCCTGGCTCTGTCGTGTGCTAACTTGGGATGCTGTCTTCGCCTGTTAAGTGTTGATAACGTCTACCTGGTAGGCTTGTATGAGTCACATGAGTTGCTACATACTGGGTGCTATGACAGTGCCAGCTAATGGAAGTCCTAGATAAATGTGATCAGTATTCTTCCAGCTTTGCTCCCATTTAGCTCAAGAACTGGGATGAGCTCTGGAAGCTCCAGAGAACACGGGATTATGTCTGTGGAAGTAAGCCAATTCTCCCTGGGGTCCTGAGGGCAAGTGTGCCCCTCTGTCGTTCCTGACTTAGCCCTACATTCCATCTTCCTCCCAGCCTGGGTTTCCTCCCCAGGAATCCTCTAGTCCCACCCCAGCAGCCCCCAAAGAAACAGCTGAGGAACCAGGGTAGAGGGGAGAGTTCTGACTCCCTGTAACCCTCAGGCTTCTCCATCCTGCATCTGGCCCAGAGGTTGTTCTGTGGACAGGCCTTAGCCTCCCCAGGAGTTTAGGCTTCTCACCTCTTCCCTCGGCCTCAGATGGTTTGGGGATTGAAGAGAAGCCAGGCTGGGAGGCCCCTCCTCCCTCCCCCAGCACCCTTCTCTCTAGATGAGCTCTGGAACTAACTCTCCAACAGTGGGAGAGACTGGAAGCCTACAGCTTCCGTGGGAAAGGTAGGAGCGATGGGAACTGCACCCCCCACTTCTGCCCAGTTCCTCCAAGCACTTTCCCAGAGCTGGCGGCTTGCTGCTGGGAGAATTGGCCAGGGTCTCCAGGGACCACAGGAGAAAAACAAGCCCAGGCTCCTGGGGGGGAAGAGGGCAAACAATCATTCTCCAAGACTTTTTTTTTTTTTTAATGTTTGGGATAAGGTCTTACAAAGTAGCCCAGCTAGTCTAGAATTTGCTATGTAGCTCTCAGACTCCAACTCCCTGTTTTAGTTCATAAACAATAGGACTTTATTTTCAGAAAAGGCCTATTTAGTCCTGGCTGATCTGGAATTTTATGGCCTCAGACTTGTGATCCTCCTGCCCCTTCTTCTTTAGTAGGAATATAGCTATGTAGGTGTCACCACACTTGGCTAAAATTACCTTTTTCTTTTTCTATTTTTTTATATACTTCCTGAAAGTTTCCGTTTATTCTGTTTTTTTCTTTCCTTCTTTTTTTTTCGAGATAGGGTCTTGCTCTACCCAGGCTGACCTGGAATTCACTATGTAGTCTCAGGGTGGACTTGAATAATCCCCCTACCTCTGCCTCCGACTTCTGCTGGGATTAGAGGTGTGAACCACCACACACAGTTTTTATTGTTTTTTTAATTAACATTTTTATTATCCGTAATTAGATATATTATATGAACAAATCTTGTGATGGTACCCCCATTTCCCTCCTCCCTGTCCCTAGTCTACTGTTTTAATCACTGAACAAAAATGCACATTTAAAGGCCCCTTGTCTATTCAAGAGTTCTGCAGGTTGCTGGGCATTTTCTTTCCTTTTTAAAAAACTTTTTATTGATAGCTTCCATAATTATAGACAATAACCATTATGATTCCTTCCCCACCCGCCCTCATCTCTCTTCCCCCTCTTATTTATTTTGTTTTGTTTCAGTGTGTTTCGTCATCTTTTCTTCTCATTATGTGTAGGTATTATCAGACATGGCACAAGATCATGAAATATCAAGGCCATTTTGTGTCTGGAAGTTTGCATTGTAAGCAGTCCTACCCTTCCTTTTGGCTCTTACAATCTTTCCCCCACCTCTTCTGCAATAGACCCTAAGCCTCTGGAAGTGTGATAGAGATGTCCCAGTGCTGAACACTCCACTGTCATTTCTTCTCAGCATTGGGGTGTCATTTGAGTTATCCCAGTGGTCACTGCCATCTAAAAGACAGAAGCTTCTCTAGACAAGAGTGAGTAGCATTATTATATGGGTGTGCTTATGAAAAGTGCTTATTTAGCCAGACAACAGCAGGCATTACTCCCTACCTCCCCCACCATAGGCTTTTGACTAGGTCTTCGTACCAGGCATGGATTCCTCCCGTGGAGCTGGCCTCTAGTCCAATTAGAGAACAATTGGTTTCCCCCATAACAGACGTGTCACTATTGCACCAGTTGGCACAACCATTTTATTTTTCTTTAAAAAAAATTTTTTTTTGAGGTAGGGTCTCGCTCTAGCCCATGAGCTGGAATTCACTATGTAGTCTCAGGGTAGCCTCAAACTCACAGCAATCCTCCTACCTCTGCCTCCCAGGTGCTGGGATTAAAGGTGTGCACCACCTTAAAAAAAAAAAAAAGGTGTGCACCACCATGCCCAACACATTTTTATTTGCAAGGAGAGAATGGGCACACCAGGGCCTCTTGCCACTGCAAAGGAACTCCACATCCATGTGCCACTGTGCATGTGGCTTTGCATGGGTACTTTGGAATTGAATCCAGGCCATCGGGTTTTGCAAGCAGTGCCTTTAACTGCTGAGCCATCTCTCTAGCCCCCCCCCCTTTTTTTCAAGGTAGGGTCTTACTGTAACCCAGGCTGACCTGGAACTCACTCGGTAGCCCCAGGTTGACCTCAAACTCAACAGTGATCCTCCTAGCTCTGCTAGGATTAAAAGTGTGTGCTACCATGCCTGGCACCATTTTACTCTTTTGTCTTTTTCCTTACTTTCAGTGCTGGTGATAGAAGTCAGGGTCTTACACATGGAGCTTCATACCCAGCCCAGAAGACACTTATTGAGGGGTTAAGAGATGCTGAGCTAGGCCCTGTGATATTAAGATAAGAGACACATCCAACTTCAAGGGCTCTTGGGGCTTGGGAAGGGATAAAATCCAAAAATAACATCTGTGAGAAGCATGACCAAGGAGCTATGAGAGGAGAGGACGGGAGGACTAGAAAAAGTGGGTCCTGCAGTAATTATAGGTGCGCGTGGAATCAATCTCACATGGAGAAGAAAGGCCCCTCTCCCCCTCTCCAGTCTGGCCCAGGAAGAGCAGGAAGAAAGGTCTCAGGAAGAGGGATGAGCAGCCTGGCTGGGCAGGAGCAGTACTGCTGAATCCAGACAGTGAACAGGCTGGTGAGGTGGCTGGGGACGAGGACGGCCCACTATCCTAGTCTTATGGCTCGTGTCCTTTCTGAAGCAGGGTCTCATGTAGCTCAAGCTGGCCCTGAACTTGTTATATAGCTGAAGACGATCTTCAACTCCTGATCCTCTTCCTCCAACTCCCAAGGGCAAGGATTACAGGTTGTGCCACCGTGCCTGGCTTCTACCACATTGCTAACTGCGATCACGAGCCCCTTTAGGCTGAGGTCAGAGGGGGAGACAAAAAAAAAAAAAAAAAGACAAAATTTCTAGTCTTCCCCCCCACATTGCATGTTTGGGACAATATTCCCCAAACATAATACTAGTTTCTAAAATGTTCCTTCAGAGGCTGAAGAGACGGCTCAGTGGTTCAAGGGACTTGCTTGTAAACCTGGGTTCAGTAAAGCCAGATGCAGTGACAAGAGACCCTGGTGTACCCATTTATCCATTCTCTCTCAAATTAAGTATTTTAATAATGTCCTTCAAGAGGACACACTGCTCCCCTCTCCCATTTCTTCATTGCTGAGTGACTTGTGGGGTTCATTATGATTTGATTCTGGGGTTCACTGCTCTAAGTATCTAGCTGCTGGGACTTTTGGTTGGTTCCTGATATTTTCTTACTGTAACATGTGTCTGGGTGAAGCTGGGGCCAGCATGCCATGGGGAAGAAGTGGTCAGATCCCCGGCTTAGACCTGCCTTGTTTCCTCATGGAGCCAGCAGCCACACAGTGTGATCCAAAGACGCCTGGTGGAGGGGAACCAGAGTCGGCTTCTGGGGGCAGCTCCCCGGGTTCAGGCGCTGACCCATAGCCAGGACAGTGGGAGGACCAATAGGACACAGGCTCCAGCACTTCTGCTCAACTGCAAGGTGAGAGGCCTGCCTGAACCAGCATGCTTTACCCACCTTATGTCTGCTTGCTCTGCCTGGTGATGGAGGGAAGTCACTTCTCTTCTTGTCCAGGACCAAAAAAATGGGACCCCCCTCCCCAACTCCTTTTTCTGTCTGACTCACCTATCTTCTCTGTGTAGTTCTCTGCAGCACCATTACATTACTCTTCCCTTCACCTTCATCAAGATACACACCCCTTACCGTACTCAATGTATGGAAAACCCAACTCAAACTGGGCATGACACCTCACACCTTTAATCCCAGCACTCAGGAGGCTGAGGTAGGAGTACTGTCATAAGTCTGAAGCCAGGCTGGGGCTAGAGTGAGACCCTGCATGGTGAATTCCAGGTCAACCTGGGTTAGAGCGAGTCTGTACCTCAAAAATAGATAGATAGATGATAGATGGATGATGGATGGATAGAAAAGGCTTGTGTTCCAAGGTGAAAGCTTATCTCTGGAGTCACTGGAGCTTCTTACACTTACTACTGGACTAGTCCCAATAAATACCCTTCCTGGGCTGGAGAGATGGCTCAGCAGCGGTTAAGGCACTTGCCTCCAGTGCCTAAGGCCCAGGGTTCAATTCCCCAGTACCCACATATGCCAGACCCACAAGGTGGTGGCCCTGGTATGCTCTTTCTCTCTCTGTATCTCTGCTTGAAAATAATAAATAAAATATTTAAAAATAAATAAATAAATACCCTTCCTGTTCCAGCCTTTCCACATCCATACCCTACAATCTCTTTAAGGCCTAGCTCAGACTCTACCTCCTCCTTAAAAGCCTTCCTTGCCGTGAGTTCAATGCCATCCTGAGACTACATAGTGAATTCCAGGTCAGCCTAGACCCTACCTCAAAAACAAAAAAAAAGCCTTCCTCATTTCTCCAGCAAGGAAGTCTCCCCCCTCCCCACTCAGACACTTAACTCATGATCCTCTCATAGACCTTAAAATGTTCTACTGTATGAAGCTTGGTCAAGCACTTACCTCACAAGCATGAGGACCTGTGCCAGTTTGATCCCAGAGCCCATGTGAAACTGTTAAAACAACCACAGTGCTGGGAGGTAGATACAGGTGTTCTCCTAGGGCTCTCTGGCCAACCAGCCTGGCCTAATTGGTTAACTCCAGGCCAATGTAATACCCCGTCTCTAAGGAGATAGATGGTATTTCTGAGGAACGACACTCAAAGTTGTCCTCTGGCCTTCACACATGTGCATGTGCAGGCACACACACACACACACAACTCACATGCATATGTTCTACTGTAGAGAGGAATTATATTCTACTTCCTTTATACTGAAATAACTACTAGCAATACCTCTTGTGTACAGCAGATGCACAGTAAGTGCTGGAATAAGAAAACTTATCATGTGTATGTGTCTAAGAAGACACCCGAACGTCTGTGTATACCCTCAGAAGTGAACTTGTCTTCCCATTTCCAGTGGTCAGCCTCTTATCACCCACATCTGAGTTTCTGCACAAGCATTCCTCTGAACAAGTAGATCTCCATTTTGTTGGGTTCCTCAGCATATGGACTCACTATGTGGATAGAGCTCCTCTTCCTGGATTTTTGTCCCCAAGCCAGTTTTACTTTTGAAAATTAGGTCCATTCCCTCCACTCTCCCCACCCACCCAACACCAGGTGGGTGCTGACTTGAACTCACAGGTTCTTCCTACTTCAGCTCCCCAAGCGCTGGGACTAAAGGTGTGCACTACCATACTCAGGCTCTCTTCACTCATTCCTGAAATCACAGAAGGCCTGGGAAAGCGGAAAGCTTCAATCCAACCCATTCCCCTGGTGATTCAATGACCAACCAGCCCTTCTCTCTCAGTGCCAGGACCAGCTGCTTAGAGTGGCCGTGGACACAGGGACCCAGTACAATCAGATCTCTGCTGGATGCCTCAGGCGCCTGGGGTAAGAGTGCAGTCAGTCTTAACAAGTGAACAGAGAATGAATGAACTTTTTGAGAGACAGGGTCTCACTATGTAGAATATCCTTGAACTCAACATCCTCTTGTCTCAGTCTCTTAAAGTGTTGGGATTATGGGACCAACTTGGGCTTGAGATGGGGTTTCTTTTTTTAAAAAAATATTTTATTTATTTATTTATTAGAGAGAGAGAGAGAGAGAGAGAGAGAGAGAGAGAGAGAGAGAGAGAGAGAGAGAGAGAGAGAGAGAGAGAGAAAGGCCCTCCAGACACACATGGGCCCTCTTGTGCATCTGGCACTGGGGAGTTGAACTCAGGTCCTTCTACATTGCAGGCAAATGTCTTAACCACTAAGCCATCTCTTCAGCCCGAGATGGGGTTTCTTTTGGGGTAATGAAAATATTTTTACTAGTGATCAAATGGTTACACCCTAAATATTTTAAAGATTACAGAATTGCATACTTTTAATGAGTAAATCCTGTCAGGCATGGAGGAGGTGGAGAAAGGAAAGGATTAGGAGTTCAAAGTTGGCTGTTACTACATGAGACCCTGTCTCAACCCTACCTCTCAACCCAAACAGAGAATTTTATGGTACATGAGATGTATCTCAATATAGCTGTCTAGTTTTAAGTGTGTTGTGGGATGGGGGGTAAGAGTGTTGGCTAGATGCTATGGCAGGGAAATTCAGGGGTGGGCCCCTTTGGTCTGGGTGGTTAGAGGACACAGATCAGTGCTAGCTGACCAACTGTGGTGGACTGGGAGGGCTATAACTCTTGTTTTCACCCACAGGTTAGGACAGAGGGTCCCACCTGGGTCGCCAAGCCAGGTGGAGCAGCTGGAACTCCAGCTGGGACAGGAGACTGTGACATGCTCAGCCCAGGTGGTGGGTAAGTCCTATGGATACAGCAGCCTGGCCTCTCATCTATCTCTTCTGGGTAGTGCAAAGGCAGAGGCTCTCAGACCCTGCCAGCACAAGGCACCCCCAAAGATGTTGATTATCCCAACTCCATGCTGATACCTTAACCTGGAGATGTGGGGTGGGTAGGGAGTGATGAGTCAGAAAAAGGGAGGCAGTGGCCAGGGATGCAACCTGTTTTCCAACGGTTCCTGCAGATGTGGACAGCCCTGAATTCTGCCTGGGACTGCAGACTCTGCTTTCCCTCAAGGTAAGGGGCTCATGCTTGGGCCTGACCCAAAATGCTGGAAGAAATAGGGAGAGGTTGAAGAGCAAGACTTGCTTGGAGATGTGAGACTTGATTCCTGTTACCCACAAAAAGAAAATCAAGAGAACTGGGTTCCTCCCTGCCAGCAGTGCTGGGGAATAGAAACAGGAGGAAGTGAGTGGGCATGAGTAGGCTGGCAGGGAGATAACTATTCATCCTGGACTCCACACTACAGTGCTGCATCGACCTGGACCGTGGAGTGCTGCGCCTGAAAGCACCCTTCTCGGAGCTGCCCTTCCTGCCTCTATACCAAGAGCCTGGCCAGTGACCACTGTCCCAGGAACTCCCTAGGGCGACTTAGGGGAAGAGTGATGAGGTGGAAGCATTACCTGAGCAGGGCAGCTAGGGATACGGTGTCAGTACCCTTTCTCACCACCCTGATTCTGCAATCCCATTTCTCTAATGGCCATCTCCCTCTCTCTTGTCCTCTGCCTCAGCAGTTTCCACTAAGTGGGCCCATGATTCTGAGGTCCTGGGTTCCCCTTTTTCTCATCCCTCCCAAGAAAAGCACAAGTAACAGTTGCAGAAAGGGACCTAAGCAGAATGGGCTTCAGGCTTCACCCTGGCCATGGGAGTCACATGTTACAGTCACCTATTGTCCTCTCCTGCCCCAAAGTCACACTGAACACTCCTCCTCTGCCTTTACCCCAGGTCTCCCACCTACCACCTAGGGCTCATTATCTTCTACAACTGGCCGCCACACCCACCAGTCTGCACATCCTGTCCTGGCACTTGCCCTTCTGATTTTGCACACACCTGTTCATAGCTTAGTGGAGGAGGATACAGTAAATGGGATAATGCAGTGCAGCGAAGAGAAGTTACTATAGGAATGTCCAGCCCCTGTGCTAAGGGCTTTTAGTTGTTATCTTTTCTGGGTAGCAAACATCTGAGTCAGCTGGGCCCCTGAACTTTGGGGGAGCTTGTAGCAGAGCCCTGTGGAGAATTGCTCCTAGAAGAGGGACAAGAGGGTGGAGCTGTCAATGCGCAGACAGATACCATCCTGTGTTCTTGCTTATTTCTAGAACTACCCACCTCTGGTCTTCTGAGCTTGAGTTTGTCTTGTCCCAGACTAGTGGTTTTCTAGCTCCCTGTCAGCTGGGTGCCCAGACTCACTGACTTCCTGGTGAAGAGAAGAATCCAAACCTTACCAGGCCAGTGTCCTTCTGGCTGGTCTGACTCTCAAATCATGGTCATGGGTAGAGAGAGACAGTGGTGTAATTCAGAACCAGGTAAATGGATCCCTTAGATGCAAACTAACTTTTGAGCTTGTGGGTATGTTAAGAGAAAAACCAAGATGCAAAGCCTCTGGCCTCACCTTCCTCAAAAGAAGCTGGAACTCGCTTTTCACATGTGCCATGGACCTGGACTCATCAAAAGGACTCCCTTTCCTCATCCACCACCTTGCTTGGGGACCTCTGTTCCTTCCCCAGCCTGCCTCCTGCTGCTTCTATAATGGCAGACTTAGGGGGCAGGGCAGCCCCCTCATCCATCTGCTTTTCCATTTGAATAAACACTTGTTTCTCAAAGTCATGTTCTTGTATGGTCTTCCTTCCTGCCTCCTGAGAATTCATAGTACCTCAACCTAAAGGGGAAGGAGGTAGTGTGAATGGAGGGCTTTCCCTAAACAGACCCTCTGACTGGAGTACAGTGGAGAGCAAAGGACTGTGGAATACATTTTACATCATACTTGCTATACATATACACATGCAGTTATGGCAAAACAATACTAACACTATGCAATGTACCCTGACATTTTAAGTTTAATTTTATTCTATTTATTTAACCTATTTAAAAAATCCTGGCTGTAATCCATTAAAAGATTCCCACCTACAACTTGAAAAATACTGCTTTAGGGGACAAGAAAGGGCAATGGGCAGTGAATATGAGCAAAATATATACATGCATAAAAATTGTTTTAGTGGGCTGGAGAGATGGCTCAGTGGATAAGGTGCATACCTGCAAAGCCTAATGACTGGGTTTGATTCCCCAGTACCTATGTAAAGCCAGATGCACAAAGTGGTGCATGTATCTGTGCTCCTTTGTAGCAGCTGGAAGCCCTGGTGAGCCCATTCTCTGTCTCTTTTCTTTCTACCCTTGCAAATATTTTTTTTTTTTTTAAATCAGGATTAGAGCCAGGAATGGTGGCACACGCCTTTAATTCCAGCACTCCGGAGGCAGAGGTAGGAGGATTGCCATAAATTCAAGGCCACCCTGAGACTACATAGTGAATTCTAGGTCAGCCTCGACTAGAGTGAGACCCTACCTCGAAAAACAAAACAAACAAACAAAAAAAAAATTCTTGGGGTTTTAGCCCTCCTGTTTTCTCATGGCAAGAGCTCAAGAGCTCTCTGTACCCTCTCATCTTTTCTTCTCTTAATCTAATAAATTCTCAAACCTTAAAAGAATCTTTTTATTAAAAAAGAAAAATACATATTTGAAGCACAAGGAATCATGAGCATAGAGAACATACACGGCACAAAATATAATTCACAGGGTACAGTAGATCATGAACTAGTTTCAGGTTGTGAATTTCTTCTGCTGGTATTTTGAGATGGGGACTTGCCCAGGCTGATTTTTTTTAAATATTTTTTATTTATTTATTTATTTATTTATTTATTTATTTATTTATTTATTTATTTATTTATTTATTTGCAAGCAGAGAGAGAGAGACAGAGAGAGAGAGAGAGATAGAGAGGAAATCCAGACAGTCGCCACCTTGTGCATCTGGCCTATGTGGGTACTGGGGAATTGAACCCAGGTCCTTAGGCACTGGAGATAAGTGCCTTAACCGCTGAGCCATCTCTCCAGCCCCCAGGCTGATTTTAAACTTGCCTGTAGCCCTGGATGGCTTTAGATTTGTGCTTTTCCTCCCAAATGCTGGAATTACAGGAGTGCACTAGTACACCCAACAAATTGTAAATGTCTACTGCCTTACAGATAGGGAGGTGGGTCTATCGAGGTTCACAATATTTCAGAAAGTGCAGGGCTAGGATCAGCCTAGTGGTAGCATGCCAGCCTAGAGCATCAGCATGTGCAAGGCCTGGGCTCCACTGGGGGAAAAAAATCACAGCAAAACGAGAAAGCCCTGCCCTCTGTTTCAGTAAATGGAGGAAACATCCATCATCTAGGGTTGTTAGGATCTCAAGATCTGAAGCCAATACGCCTGAAATAGTTACTAATGTTAATGACCTGGAGCTGTGGGGGAAAGAGGGTGCTCAGCATAGGGTGTGGGCCCTTACTTCTGAGGTTCCCTTAAGCCTGAAGCCTGGTCTCCTTATAGGTACTGGGACCATGTAAAAGATTTGTCACTTGTTCTCACAAACAAGCCTGTTTTCTGCAGTGAGAGTAGGAGGCATAGGACCTGGATGATTTGCAACAAGGCTCTAATCTTGTGACCCCAGTAAGGTCCATGAGGTAATGGGCAGAGGGTCAACTAATTTCTTCATTCACCAAAGGCCATGAGGTCTGTAAGGTCATGTTCACCCAAGGGTCACCGCCAACCTTCTATGTCAAGAATTAAGTCCTGTTCCTCTGTAATGTACATTCCCTACCTTGTCAAGGCCATGGGTCCCTTAGTGGTAGGGTGAGGGTTGAGAAGGATCCTTCACCAGCTAAAAGGCCAAAGCCCAACTAGGTGGGATCTTGGAGGCTCAAAGGGTCACAGTGTGGTGGCTGGTCCGGATGGTAGAGAGTCTGGTGAAGCAGGGCACGAGCTGTAGGGAGATCATCAGGATCTGAGGGCCAAAGAGAGGCTGATAAGAAGCTGCTAGACCCCCGGGCACTGGGTTAGCTTTGCTGGGACTCACCCACATCAAGCTCCTGCAGCAGGCTGCGGTATTCTGGGTCATCTTCCAGAAGTTTCAGCAGATTAGTGGATTCCATCCGCTCCAGCTGCACCTCCCAGTACACATAGATTTTCTGGTTGAAAGTGACATACACCAAGCAGGGGCTGTTGCGGCCCTCTTTGCAGGCATACAGGCCTGAGAGATGGGGACAAGGAGACAAAGGACAGGTTTCAGTCCCAGTTGCAGGAAGGCAAGATAGAGGTATCAGAGTTGTTGGCAGTTTGGGCATCCCACAGAGATCAAGCAACACACAAAGGCCCTTTTCCTGGTTCTTCTCTGTTGGTAAGATTCTCAGAACAGGAAAATATCTGACCAACACTAGATGCAGAAAAGACAGTGAAAAACAGAGCAGAAAAAAAAAAAAAAAAAAAAA
>PVHP010030998.1:0-21351 GCA_004024765.1 Zapus hudsonius | reverse complement strand
GATTAAGTTCAAGTAGAACTGACATCATGTGGGGGGGGGGAATGGGGGAAAACACCTACAATAAATGCTATGCCTGTCCCTGTTTTCAGTTTCCTCCCACACACCGACTGCTTCTGTTGAAGCCTGTTATTGCTGAAGTACATTTTTTTTTGTCATGAAAAGTGCTTCAGCTCTAAAAGTGACTATTGGCACCCAAATGCAACTATGCTGTTAAAGTAATTACATTGTGTTTGGTGATTTCTTTCCTGGGCATTTAATATTATTACTGTTGTCAGTGAGCCCAGAAGCACAGATGTAGAAATATTACAAATATTATTATTATTATAAACATCAGACGAACTAGAAGAATTACATTAATCTATGAAGGCAAAGAGGCTGATGATATCAAGCAATAATGGTAGAAAATAAAGCACAAATCTATTAGTAAAATAACCCCACTGAGGAGCTCATTGTAGGATGGGATGTAGGGAGAGACCGTGTAAAAGGATAATGCAAGAGGAATGGGACCAATGCATGATTTGTCCATTCAGTAAAGTTCCTAATTAATAATAAAAAAGATGCATGGTCAATTGTTCCTCAGAACATACAAGTCACTCACTGCAAAGCCCTTATCACCTAATTTATGGTACTTTAAATCCATAAAGATCACAAAGAAAACGTAAAGCATAAGAAACATTGTTTGAACAACCTGGTCTTCAAGACCACAAAGCTACAGAGGACAAAGGACTGTTGGGCACATCCAGATACCCTGTGAAAAGCCTTAAGAATGCAGGACCTTGATTCTTTAAGGACCAAAAGATGGCAGGACTCAGACTATGAACTCATTTGCTTATGGGAAGATGTACAGCCTCCAGGACTCTTCTACAACAATGGATGAATGACTGTACTTTGCATTTAAGTGGATTATAGGAGCTGAAAGAGTCTGACTATTGGACTGGAGAGATGGCTCAGCGGTTAAGGTGTTTACCTCAAAAAGTAATTTCATATATCTTCCTTTCCTGTTCTTTACTTATTTATTAGATTGTGGCTATAATACATGCTTAAAATAATTTGGATATTTGTTTACCTCAATGAGATAAGCTGGCTCCATCTGCAAGAGTTATTGACCACCTACTGAATGTCAGAAATCACACTGACTGCTGGAGGTTGGACAAGAAGCAAAACACAGACATCACTCAGGATGTTCATGGCAAAGGTTTCTGTTGTTTTGTTTTTCCAAGAAAATACAAGTTAACATTAGCTCTACACATTCCATGGGCCAGACATGAATAAGGTCATTGACTGTCTGATCCACCATTTCAGGAACATACTCCACCTGTAATAAAAATATAATGAACTTGATAAAAATCTGTTGAATTTTCAAAGATAATTAAATGATTTAACAATTGGATTGCCTCATGTCTGCAGGTCATTAATCTCCAAAGAGCTACTGAGACATGATCGTCTGGATTCCTTTACTGGCCAGTTCAGGAGAGCAGAGAAAGTGGAAATATTTGTAAAGGTAGAATATCAAGAGATTTGAGCACAATTTGAAGCCCCAGTGAGGCCAGTGCCAGCCCGTGTGCTACAAGTAATATTGTAGCCCTGTGATTTTTTTCAAATGATTTGCAAGACTTACCAATGCTTCCTGCTTTATTTCATCTGGTTTTCAAGACTCCCTCAGGCACAGTGCCGCTTTATTCTTTTGAACTTGAGCTTGAAAAGCGAGTGTCTCTTTTTATTGCATATGCTTATGGTACATGGCATCTGAGGGTAGAAGAAAGCTTGGCCCATAACAGCCTTGGCCCCTGGTGCGGTCAAGTGGGTAATAGCAACCCTTTTAAGTATGACCTTTCTTCTGAATACAAAGTGCTTTGCAAATATTATCCAAGTGAGCTCAGAACCCCAGCAGAGAGAGACAAGGAGATAGGATCTGCCAGTAAACTATTTCACACCTGAGGAAATCAAAGGAAAACAGACTTTCCAGCTGAGAGGTAAGGCAATTTTAGCTTCTCAACTATGAGAGGCAAATGACCCAAGAAATAATGTGTAGAGGAGTCTGCCTCCTGAATACGAATGACAATGATTTCCATTGTCCACAGAGCTTGGTACAACCCTCTTGAATCATTGCCAACCAATACCCACAGGCGACCTACCATTGCAAACGGCCCTTGCTCCAGGATCTTGCCTGAGAATAGTGTTTTAGCCTATAAGTTGAGCTTGGAAAATGTGCCTGTGACCCTTGGCTTATAAGTAGAAGCACTGCCAGAGGCACATGGCAAGAGACAGTGTCCAATAACTGCTGGTGTGAGCGTGACAGGGGACAGTGGAGAACATCCCAGCATTGACAATGGATTTCGATGGTGGCTGCCCATAAGGCAGTTTGAAAATTAAAATCCATATTATGTGTATATATGGTGATACATGATTTAGCAATTATAGCACTTATTTATACCAATTATTTGCTTATGTATATTCACATGAGTGCTTACACACAAGCTATAGGAGTTTGAATTTAAATAATTCTTTATGAGTCGACTTCCATGTGTGGATATTTTCACTATGGAGATTGAAAAATCATTTTGATCCTCAGGTGAGATGGCCTAGGACAAACAAAATTAAAAAATAAAATGAAATAATAAAAAAATAAAATAAAGAATACAAAACAAAACAAATCCCCGAGTGAGTGCTGATAGAAGGGAAAGCTGAGCAAGGGGACAGAGCTTTACACAGCACAAGGCGGACAACCAGGGAAAAGAACAAAGACCCCGAGCTGTAACCTTGTGTCATTATGACTTGAGGGTTTTCAGAATAGTAAAATTGTGGTCAGGGTGACCTGAAGTTTTGGCATGAAACCCAGGTCATACCTTTTAGGCTGATCCAGGAATGAATGATTAACTTTGTGCAAAAGGACTTTTCTGTGTGGCCCCAAACTCAGGATTTGTGTTTGAGATGAGCCATCGCTAAATCATTTATTATCTTCAGTGTGCCTTCACTTGGGGTCAGATGAAAGCTACCCTGACATTAGCTGATTTGATCTCAATAGTCAGACACCCAAGATCCTCTTCCAGTTTACTTTTGACTACGCCGTGACAAGCAATTTGAGGGTAGCTTACTGAGAGACTGGCATGTGAACATTTTTACTTATTTATTTATTTTTGGGTTTTCGAGGTAGGGTCTCGCTCTAGCCCAGGCTGACCTGGAATTCACTATGCAGTCTCAGGCTGGCCTTGAACTTATGGCGATCCTCCTACCTCTGCCTCCCGTGTGCTGGGACTAAAGGTGTGCTCCATCATACCTGGCTGCATTTTAAGCTGCCTCTCAAGACTCTGCCTCTTCTCCCATTTGTGTCCCTCCTTGCTCCCTGGCAGCCACCTGCTATGTGACCAGGGCCACATTACTGTTTCAACAATAACAAGGAGAGGGTTTGCCTCGCTGAGTTATGTAAGTATGAAATGAGCTACTAATGAGAAACACACCTGACAATGTCCAGAGTAACATAAGCCGCACAGTTATCTCTGCGCTGCTGTTAATGTCTGACACTATCATTTGTCCCCCATGGCAGCCGCAGAGCACTTCCTTTAGATACTTACAGACAATATAACAGTCATACAGCAAGTAATCACTGCAAAGCAATTATATTGGGATGGGACACTTACTGTCCCAGAATAAACACAATCCCCTCTTCCAGCCCAGCAAGCTTGCTTTCTTTTCTCTGTTAACAAGAGCCTGAACTTGAAGGCTGGGAAACCTCTCTGACTCATGGGTAGTACAGAGCTAACTCTGAGTCTTCATGGGAGAACACTCTTCAGTCTCTGTTTGCTTAAAAGGGAATAAGATGAAGAGAGCAATGGGCACCCAGAAAACCCCTGCAGCAGAGCTACTCAGAAACTGATAGGAGCTGCTGGCTGGAGAAACACCTCAGGTAGTAAGGTGCTTGTTTTCCAAGCATGAGAATATGACTTCAATCCTCAGAGCTCACATGAAAAAAGCCAGGTGTGGTGGCACACACTTGTAACCTTTGAGCTTAGGAAGTACACACAGGTAAGTCCCTGGGTCAATTTTAGGTCAGTGAGAGACCCTGTCTTGAAAATGTGGGCAGTGCCATAGGAGAGACACCCAAGGTTATCCTCTATCCAACACACACACATACCTGCACACATGCACATGTGTATTTGCACACACACAGCATCGTTAACAGTGTTGGAAGCATTATAGTTCCATATAGAACTCATACAGCAAGCAGATGTGAGACAGCAAGAGCTGGCTGGGGGGAGCCATTGGGGTTATATCAGCACCCAAACCATATGGCAACTTCAGGGTGAACAGTCACTAACATCCCTGGGATACAAGTACCAGTTTTGTCTTGATGACAGGAAATGAAGGGATGGAGGATCGTGGCTGGTATCCAGCAAGGCCTGCATCCGAGTTTACTCTGCAGGTGCCACATCTGTGTTTGAATGGGTCCTTGGCTAGGTGGGCATGACCTGGAGGAAATGCAGGCATGCTGGTCATTCCCAGGTTGGGAGTTAGAGAGGAGGGTAGATTTCTTCTAAGACCAAGAAACACTTATTTTTAAAAATATTTTTATGTATTTGCAAACACACACACACACACACAGAGAGAGAGAGAGAGAGAGAGAGAGAGAGAGAGAGAGAGAGAGAGAAGAGAGAGACAGAGAATTGGGTGTGCCAGGGCATCCAGCCACTGCAAACATGCATCTGGCTCCATATGGGTACTGGGGAATCAAACCCAGGTCCTTAGGCTTTGCAGTCAAACACCTTAACCACTAAGCAATCTCTCCAGCCCAACACTTATTTTTTTAAAAAAACATGTTTTTTTTTTAAAATTAAAGCCACAGTGTAACAGTCATTATGACATAACTTTTGCCTTTCATCACTATTGCCAGAAAACAGAATGGACACCTTCCAAAGGATTATAGCCTAGTATTTTAAAATCCAGTTATACAAAAGACATAAGTACCATATTTACTGCTGCATATTCACAATAGCTAAACAAAGAAACTGGCTTCAATAGCTATCAATAGATGAATGGATAAAGAAAATGCAGCATATATATATATATATATATATATATATATATATATATATATATATATATATATATATATATATATATATATATATATGGTAGAATTTTACTTATTCAACTATATGGAAAAATGAAGATGTCATTTGCAGAAAAATTGATGGGGCTAGAAATTATTACATTAAAAAATAAAATAGATTCAGACAAATATGACATGTTTTCTTTCATATTAAAATCCTAAATGTAATTTTATATGTGTATATATCTGGAAGGTAGGTCAAGAAAAGTTAAGGATGATGGGGAAACTATTTTAAGGGAGAAGATCATGGGATAGTGGGTACGAGAGTATTTGTGAAGTGAAAGCAGAGGTTAGAACCAGTAGGAGGAGGGCAGGTGATGGGGGAAGGAGGAGAAGCAAGAACAAAGTGTAGAAGCTAAATTTTAAAAATAGAAGAAGCCATATCTAGTTATAAAATGATGCTTCACTGAAAAATAAACAATAATTAAAAATTAAAGACAAACCAATGCATGGCAAGAGATGAGCCATCACAGTCATACCTTGGAGGATCCATATGGAACCCCACAGAGAATGATGGGATGAACAAGGGACCTACAGCCACAGCCATTCAATCAACACAGGATAAGCCAGTGAGACAGAAACCAACGATTTTCGACACAAAGACCCCTAAGCTCACAACCTTAAAGCAGCCTTAATACTCACCCACCACGACTCAGGGAACTGAGCGGAAGAGGGGGCAGAAAGATTGTGAGAGCCGTGGTGGGGGAGAATATCCAGAGGCATGACACCCCTGAGTAACAACATACTAGGGCCAGGAGAACTGGGCTGAATACTAAGCTATCCATGATTCCCTGACCCAAGGACTGATCCAGATGGCCCACGGAGGAGGATATCCAGCTGATTGGGGATGGGGAAGTGGGACATCAGGGAACTGGGGATAACAACTCATCATTTGCCCACTGTAGCAGTCAGCCACATGCTGCTGGTATGAATCTTCAGACCAGGAACAATTTATGGGAGGAAATGATTTATTCAAGCTACAGATCCAGGGGAAGTCCCTTAAAAGTGAAAGAGACCGGTCCTCTTTCACAGGTCCAAGCAGAGAGAGAGAAACCTATCACCAACAACACACACAGAACAACAAACAGGCAGGAGGGGTAAGGAGAGAATTTCTTCCCCTTTATATACCCTTAGGGTGAGGTCTTACTACCCTTTCCCAGACTTAATGGCTTCCTGAGTCTCTGGAATTTCCTTCCTGCACTGCCCACAAATGAAAGGATGTTTACTTCTAGCTTCTTTGAGCTTCTTTGCATCCTGCCCCTTGCTGAGAGGCTGACTTCCTGTAAACATCCTGAGAGACCCACCCAAGATTACTTGAAAGGTCAAGTTGACATCAAAACTTAACCATCACACCCACTAAATAATGTAACTCATTATGGACAATAAATAAATAAATAAATAAATAAATAAATAAATAAATAAATAAATAAATAAATAAATAAAAGCTTAAGAAAAAAGACAAACCAATGCAAAGAGATCCCATGCTGTTAAGATCAGTAACTCTGTCAAAATGTTTGTGAGAATTTTCAGAGATAGGAAATCATCCCAATATTGGAATCACTAAATATTCCAAATAGCCAAAAGAATCTCGTGCAAAAAGCAGGAAACAAACTTCCTAATCTCAGAGGACATCACAAAGTTATAGTAACCAAAATGGTATAACACAGACACCTAACCAAGAGAAATGAATGTAAAGTTCAGGAGAAGGCCCCATGTTCACAGCCAGTGAATCTTTCACGAAAGTGCAAGACTACATAAGAAGTGAAGGATTGTCTCTTTAACACACAGTGCTAGAAAAAAGTGGATATGCACAAAAAATTATAACGCTCTCTTTTGAAAACTGTGGCAGGTGTCTATGCCGATAGTGGGAAGGGAGGTGAAGACAGGAGATTCTCCCAGAAGCTTGATGGCAAACTAGCCAGGTAAATGCAGGAGTGAATAATCAGATATCCTGCCTTCAAAAAAGCATATTTCATATAAATCATATTTCATATTCCTGAAAGGACTAACATTTAAATTTGTCCCCTGACTCTCACATGGGCACCTGTACTCACAAGCGAAACATATTACTCACCATCATCGATCCTCAGGGAAAGGCAATCAGGACCATGAATCACCATTTTATACATATTAGGTTATTTCTTACAAAACGGTCAAAAGATGACATTTTAAGTGATGATGTTGAAAAGTAATCCAAGCATTTGGTACAAATGTAACTTAGCACCAGCATCGAAGTACAGAATGAAGGGTGCTCAGGAAGTTAAAATAGAGTGACTGCATGACCAGGCAAGCCTGCTTCTGAGGATGTACCCAAAGTAAATAAAGTGACTTTGTCTAAGAGATATCTGTGCTCTTATGTCATTGTAACACTGATCATAATAGCCGAGACAGGGAATCAATCTAAATAAATGTTTACTGGTGGACGAATGAATAAAGAAATTGTGATGTGTGGGAGATAAGGTAATGGGAAGGGAAAAGGGTCAAAATATATTATGTACCTGTAGATATAAAAAGTACAATGTGATTCGTATAACAATGGGATACTATTCAGCCTTAAAAAGAAGGATGTCCTGTCACTGAGGACATCATGCTAGGTGCAATCATTCAGACAAAGAAAGACACGTCTTTATGATCTCATTCAAACATGGAATCTTAAGAAGTCAGGCTTAGGGAAAAAGAGAAGGGAATGGTTGTTGTCAGGAGTGGAAAGCTTGGGGGATGGGAGAGATGTTACATGCTTCCAGTTATATGCTGAATACTGTGTGGAGACTTTAAGCAAAGTGATTGCAGTTAAAAACAATGTATTTGGTATGTGTTAAAAGAATGCCTCAAGTTATCATATACTAAACAGTCAAAACTATGTGAGGTTTTGGAAATGACAATTTGCTCCACTGTAAAGATCACGTCACAATGAAAATGTCTACCGAAACATCCTGAGTACATTTTTGTCAATTATACTTCAATAAAGCCAGAAAGGAAGAAAGCTGTGTTATTCTAATCCAACAAAAATGAAGTCCCTAAATTAACTGTACTGTTTATTATCTATTTCTAGGTGACACTGAGATTGCAATTTTTACAACTTATTATGCTTTATAAGTAGCACCTACCAAAATAGCAATAAAAGTATGACTATAAATAAATAAGCCAGAAGTGTGTTTGTATGTTATTATATTACCAACTATTGTATATTGCATACATAATTATATGTGGTATACTTTATTAGTGCATCTTAATTGTATAAAGTACAGGGTTTCATTGTATCATTTTGAGAGATTGTAATTTTTAAATTGGCCTCTGTATGGTAGAATTCTAAATAGACTGATTTTTTTATTGCTATGATTATTTCAAATATGTAACCAATTAATAATGTAAGAGAGTATTTACAATAAAAATTATAAAATGCGTACATGTTTTGTCTCTTGTACCTGCTACTAAAAATTACAGAATAGAATTCCCATCTGTGATAAATTAAAATTTAATGTTTGAGAGCGTGTTGTCTTTTTATTTTTCTTTAGTTTATGAAGAGTTATTTTACCTTAACATGCTAAAGTATTTTCCTCTTGAGTCATGCTTCTAAGGACACAACTAAGAATTGGCTTTAGATAAAATTTTAAGAAGGTGACATTTGTCTCCATGACCGTTTTTTTTTTTCTTTTAACCCAAGCTGTTTTCTCATTCTTCCCCAACCCCCACCTTCCACTTCTGGTCCATGTATATTTCATGTGTCACTCACTGGACCCAGAAAAACCCCAGAAGAAACAACCACTAAAAAAACTTACCTCCACCTCTTTCAAACACAGTGTATTTCCCCACAAAGAAATGATTAAATCTTAACAAGAAAAGTTGTCTGTAATTCTCCCATTGGGATATTTTGGATCCTGGAAGGACACATACTGATATTTTGCAAAGTCATATAATACTTGGCATATCTTGTTGAATGCAAATTGAAAGATACATCCTTTTAAACATTGATAAATTAAACCAAGCAGGCCTACCTTATAAACTGGAATTGCAAAGTAGCTGAGAAATGTTAAGCCTAAATAGAAAACTCGAAGGAATGATGCTGATGACAAGCGACAGGCCAAAGCCAACATCTCTACTGCTCCTTATCAAGCACCTGTATAAACGCTTAAGCAGCTCAGTCTTTAAATTCATGAAATCCTAACGCCCAGTTACCATATCATCCAGCTAGTGAGGCACCACTAATTTGATTATCAAGAGTGTAACGACTTTGACTCAGTAGAAAGAAGTTCAAGTTCCAGCATTTACTACATGGTTTTGGATAAGTCAAGCCACCTCTCTGAGTAAATATCCCTTCATAGGAATGAAGGCTTCAGCATTCTACATATGTACCACTGATACGGAGGGAAGACAACTATAAGCATAGTTGATGAAACATAAAGGTAACTTATCTTTCCCTGTTCTTCTACCATCACTTATGTGAGGGAATGTTTGAACGCCTCCGCTGAATCCTGGAGCCTCATCCTTCCAGCTGAGCCCCACTCTTCCCAGCTTGTCCTGGTCTCTTCTTACAGGTAGGTATGCTCTGGATTCCCAAATTCAATTTGCAATCTGCTTAAGACAGAGTGTTCAGATTTAGTCATTAATAAGAATTCAGGGGCTTAAGAGATGGCTCAGTGGCTAGAGGCACTTTCTTGCAAAGCCCGACATCCTGGGTTTAATTCCTGTTGAAGCCAGATGTGCAAAGAGGCACATATGTCTGGATTGTTTGCAGTGGCATCAGGCCCTGGTACACCCATTCTCGTTCTCTTTGTCTCTGTCTCTCTCCCTTTCTGCTTGCAAATGAATAAAATGATTAGAAATAAAATAATTAAAAAAAAAGAATTGACACGAAAGCAGAAAAACATTACATAAAGAATCTGAACGTGGTGCCTGCTCACACCCCACCCCGCCTGGAGGATGTGGAAACATGTGTGAGGCAGGCAGGTTACTGCTGGAAGCGCTGAGTTGTGTGCGAGCTGGAAGGAGCTGGAGGAATCACATCCTTTTCCTTGGGGCCCAGCTTATCTCTATCTTTGGCTTATTTGCCATCTGTGCTGGAAAAATCTTTGGAGAAGAGACATACATTTCTCCAGAGCTGAGGTTTTCAATTAGCTCTTTATGAAAATCAAATGCCTTCATTTGAACTTGGAACCCCTGTGGTGGGCGTAGATTCAGGGAATGTCACTTCGTATGTAGGAAGACAAACCTTGCACACGTCCACAGATAAGTCATGCATGAAGTCTTCCACTCCCAAGAAAAAACAACATGACTTTTTAATTTTTCCCCCTGGAAAACTGCTTGATAATGATAACTCCTCTTTGAACTGTTACTCAATGTCCTTGGAGTATGGTCAGTTGGGAAACTTGGATCAGCCTTGGCCTTGGGAATTGTCACCTTGGAGAGATACCAAATGAATGAGAACATATCCTCACTCAGGAACAGGTATAAAAGCAACCAGAAAGTAAAAGTATATTTTCTGTAGATTTTTCTAGATAACAAGAGCAAATATACTCTGATCTGGTTTGAAAATTACACACCTGACCTGTAATACTAGTTCATTGATCCCATGGCTGGTGGGCAGAGCCTGGCTTCCACCCAACTGCTGTGTAAGAGATAGAGGCTGACAATGGACAAGCAGACAGATGTTCCAAGGGAAAAGAACAGTCCAGCTCCAATCTCTTCTTTAGCATTGTTCAAGTGTGTTTAGATTCCACAAACGTACTTCCTATGTTAGAAACAATTTGCTTATTTTGTTCCTTTCTTTTAAGAGGCATTTTCTTTTACTTTGTTTAACAGTCAAGCAGATAGTGCACGTTCACTTTGGAGAACAGAGATTCAAGTGGAGATAAAAGCATCCATTGTACACATGCCAGGCTTTGAGCTCTGGGAAGGGAGGTATGTTTGCATGTGTGCATGCCTGTGTGTGTCTAAAGGTCAGAATCCTAACACATGTGTGAATGACTGTATATATATATTTAGGACTGTGTGTTTAAAGGTCAGAATACTAACACATGTGTGCATGCTTCTGTGTGTCTAAAAGTCAGAACCCTAACACATGTGTGCATACCTGTGTGTGTGTTTAAAGGTCAGAATCCTAACATATGTGTGCATGCTTCTGTGTGTCTAAAAGTCAGAATCCTAGCACATGGGTGCATGTCTGTGTGTGTCTAAAGGTCAGAATCCTAAGGTCATCCTCTGTTCAAGTTTCCAAGTAAACTTTCATCTTTTCCTAATTGACTCAAAACTTCTTTTTGCCTAGTAAGGATAGTAACATTAATCAAAATTGAAATGATTTTATATATATATATATATATATATATATATATATATATATATATATATATATATATATATAGAGAGAGAGAGAGAGAGAGAGAGAGAGAGAGAGAGATGTATATATATCTATATCTGTATGCATGTATTTGCAAGAAGAAAGAGACAGAGAGAAACAGAGAGAATGGGCACACCAGGGCCTCTAGCCGCTGCCAAGGAACTCCAGATGCCTGGGCCACTTTGCACACCTGGCTTTACATGGGTACCTGGGGAATTGAACCTTGGTTGTTAGGCTTTGCAGGTAAGTGCTTTAATTGTTGACCCATCTCTCCAGCCCTAAAATAATTTTGTATCTGGATTGTCTATGACATTTTAATTTATTGAGTTTTAAATAAAGAAAAACATCCTTTTTGACAGTTAAAAAACAAATATAATACTGTGGGAAAATAAGTGAAAATATAGTAAGCAGAAAAAAACACTTGAAGTTGAGCTCACATTGACATGAGACAGGATCACTAATACCGTGTTATAAACACCTGTGAGTGCTTATTCATGTTTATTCATATTCTTACTAAATACATATTTCTGCTATATTCATTGCTTCATTTTTAGCCTAGATAAATAGTTTTACTTAAGGTCTATGGATTGAAAGCTTTCAGATATGTTTTGGTTCTCCTATTTGACAGGCTTTATAGGCAACTAACACAATTTTTTTTAAATATTACTACCCTCATTATATACTTGCTTCTACAAAAGTGCTCTCTCTATTTTATTAGTGATTTTTAAATTTAAATTTATTTTCTATGCTCCTTAATGTCAGAAATGAAAAAAAAAATCATTTCCTTCTAACCTTTCCTCTGCATCTTATAATCTAACTTCAGATCTTGATTACCTAATTTTTATTCAACTAATCATTCCTGCATTAATGTTATGTACCTTCTTCATCAAGAGAGTTCAGTATTCTTGTCATAGTCTGTGCTCACAGTGTGTAAATTAGAAGTGTCCATTACTAATTCTTGGCCATGCTCATGTATATTTTAGTCTTTACCATGATACACATTTGCCAGTGCTTCTTTTGATGTCTTGTTCAGCTAGATGGACCCAAGTGCATTTTCCCCTCACCCCTGTGCATGGCACAGAACTTTGTACAGTCACTGGCAAGGCTCTTGCAGCTAGGGTCTGTCATGCAAGTAAACTTTCTTTTCAGTAGATGCTTTGAATCTATCAGCAGAATCTCTCTTCTTATTCAGCTACTCAGAAATAAGAACGCTTTGCTGTACTAAGCTTTTATTTTAATTCTTTTTTCATTTTATCTACATTTTCCTCATTAATTATAGGAAAATACTTGATTTTCTCTTGTACATCTGAAATACGATATTTTCAGATTCAAATCTATTCATTCCATACTTCATGGGTTTCATTTGAACATTCGTGTTTTAAATACCCAAAAATGCAACTCTGCTTTTAGAACTTCATGACTGCTTATTTTAGATTATGTATGCAAATTTTAAGGCACTTTGACAATATAGTCCAAACCACTAAAATTTTTTTCTACTCTTTCTTGGGGGAAGTCCATTTCAGAGGGAAGCAATTTATTTTGTTCTTCTAAGAATTATATTATGGTGGAGCATATAAAATTGTTAGCAATCATTATTTCTGACAAACATGAATGTTTATATAGTTTATCCTAAAAGAAATGTCATATCTTTTCCAAGACTTGCAATTTATGCTCTCAGAATTAAGCCACGACTGTCCTGTTTGATTCTAGCCAAGTCGACATTAAGACGGATTCATAAGACTTCTTTCTGTTTCTGAATTTTCCAAGTCCAGGTTCAGAGGAGGGGGGATCCTGTGTCTGATCAAGGGAACAGCTCTGAATTCTGGGTGGTGTGAAGAACACTGAGTGACAAGTAGTCCCGACATGGAACTTTAGCTGCGTCATTCTTACATTCAATTATGGATACTGAGCAGTAGAAAACTCGGGGTCTCTATGGTACTATTTGTTGTTCTTTCTCTTTTCAGTAACCAGTAATTGCTAGTGTGACTACTACTATCATATGCTTGCCATGTTCAAAAACCAAATATCCATGACATTCAGTTAAACTTTATAATGTAAATAACTTTTTAGCCTTAGTATATCCTTTTTAAAACATACTTATAGTAAAGGATTATTCTTTGTTTACTTAAAAGTCAATTTTGTCTGGGAACCCTGTATCTTATCTGGCAAATCTATTGCTCAACCCAGTCAGAAATATCTATTCCTCTTGATTCAACGAAACAGTATAAACTTTAAAAGAGGCTGTCAAGATGGCTCTGCAGTGAAGGGCAAAGCCTGCCAACCAGGGTTCAAATGTCCAGTACATATGTAAATCCAGATGCATAAAGCAGTGCATACATCTGGAGTTAGCTCTTCTCCTCTCCTCTCCTCCCCTCCCTTCCTCTTTTCTCTTCTCCCCTCCCCTTCTCTTCCTTCCCTTCCCTTCTCTTTCTTCCTACATCCCTCCCTCCTTGCAAATAAATAAAACATTAAAGATATTGTATAAAAGAGCTTAATTGTTGAGGTAAAAATTCTTCTAAGTCAGCCATGATTGTCTCCAATTCTGCTACTCTGGGTTCTTGGATGGTCCTCACCCTCGTGGATACTGCTCTTGTGACAAATGAATGGAACCACCCTCCATCATTCTCCACAATCCCTACATCCTTATAACTGATCCAAATGTTATGCAAGGCCAACATATCACCTTCTTCTAGTGGACACATTTCTCATTTCTTATTTCAAGAGGATTTCAGGAGAGCAAGATTCAATGACCACAATATAGACATCCTACTATTTTACTTGAAATGTCAAAATAGATTTCTTAATCTGAAACAAAATTATCTCTTACATTTGGTGCAATGTTCATATTCCATCACAATCTTTAATACTCAGATATGCCTACCTGTGGTACTCAGCTATAAGATGCTTTTTAGTTAAGTTTTTATAAGTAGAAACTTGTATGTACAAATCATGTCTTGATAGTACCGTTTCCCTCCTCCCTGCCTCCTTTCCATTGAGGGCCTTCCTCAGTGGGATTGCTGGAATGTTCCATGATATGGAGGGCTAGGAGCTGTGTGAGCAGCAGAGAGTTAAGGGGGAGGGCTCTGGTTTTCCCATCCCATCATGACCCTTACAATCTTTCTCCCCTCTTCCACAAAGTTCCCTGAGCCATGGTGGGTGCGTTTTAAATCTGCTTTAGTGTTGAGCTCTTAGCAACTTCTGGATTTCTGCCTTGGAACATTTTGAGTATCCTCTGTGTCTGTCTCCATCACCCTGGTGCAGGTTGTCAGGCTCACCATGGAAGCAGCACTCTTGCTCATCTCACCACTTCTTCTGTGGTTTCACCTGGGCCCTAGCTGATGTGTTAGGGGTGGTTCATCTCCTTCCAGGGAGTCAGCTATCATTTCTGGTCTTGCTGGGGGAATTGGGTTGACCATGGTTACCCCTGCCTTCTGAAAAATGAAAACAGATTCTCCAACGGAGAGTGTGATCAGCCTAGGTTAAATGAGATAAGCATTGTTAATTTGGTGATATTATAGTGGATGTAACCTCTCTTTAGGCCCATGGTTAGTGGAAGCTCCCCCTTGTCCAGTTTCTTGGTCTCCATAGGAATTTGACTTGGATCCCAGTTGAAACCCAGCTAAGGGTTCCTTGCCACTGAATGGATCTCTTAGCCAATCAGAGAGCCCTTGAAAACCCACCTAGGTTGAGTGGCACTATTGCACAGGTGTGTACATCTTGTCATGCTAGCTGCCCCTGCTTTCTCCCCACATTGTTTCGCCAATCTCTGCTGGCAGCTCATCTAGCATGTTCCAGCACTATAAGGGCTAACCATCTGGGAACTGGCTTTCTTCCAGATTCCAGCCGGATCTCTCAATATTGTATGCCAGCAGTCTGAGGTATGTTCAGCAATAGGGTTTTATCTTACTTCAGGCAGATAATCAAGTGCTTTGACAGAAGCCTGCCTTGTTTTGAGGACCTCGTAAGTCTCCTCAGTCAACAGCTCAGTGTGTGTAGTAACTTATTTCTGGTACTGGGAGTTACAAACCAGAGCCAATTTTATTAGGGTGAGGCTTCATCTCACACTCTTCAGGGCCCTTCTTACCACACAGTACCCCTGTATTCCTTTGGAGGGTTATATCTTTTAGCCTAATGTTCAAGAGTAAGGATTTGATGGTACCAATTCACTTTGGATTTATTTTTGTGTATATCCCCTCCTGCTCTCCCATTCCTTCCTACCAACACCTACCTACCCTATTATCTGTCTCTTGGGTTGCTTATTAGGTTTGCTTACTATTCAAGCTGATCCTGATTAGTAACCACAGATGAGGGAGAATATGCAACATTTGTCTTTCTGTGCTTGGGTGAGTTTGCTGAGGATGATCTGTTCCAAGACCATCTATGTTTCTGAAAATTTCATTATGTCATTTTTTCCTTAATCCTGAGTAGAATTCCACAACTTTGATATCCATTCATCCAGTGATGGACATTTTTGTTGATTCCAATTCTGAGCTATTGTGAATTGAGCAGCTATAAACATGGTTGCTCAAATGTCTCTGTATTGAAGAGAGGAGCCTTGAGGGTAGATGCTCAGTAGAGGAATAGCTGGGTCTGTTGGTAACTCTATTTTCATGAGCCTCCAAAATACACTTTCTTAAGCTTAAGTCAATCTCCACACCTACAAATAGTACAGGTGAATAACTTTTCTCCACTCTTGCTCTATTTAGAAATTCGTTCTGAAAAACCTTGCAACCCAAGACATTTTAAAAACCATCGCTCTCTTTCCATAATGTCTTCATCTCCATCCATAATGATGCCATCTATCTATGGTCTAAAACACCATGCCAGGGTCAGTTTGCTCCCTCTTGGCCAGCAGGCGGTGCTCACATACAGATGAGGAAGACCAACCTCTGTGGTCAGGTCACATTCACTCTCTAAAGCAGCCTGCCATTCACGTCACCTTGAATTCTTGGACAACATGACATATCTATAATGACCACCAGCTCTTATACAATAGTTTACCTGACAATTTAAACTCTCTGTGATTCTTTACCATTAATCTGGGAAAAATAATGTACACAATTTCCTGATAACCCGCTGACACTTTGCATGTGTACCACTAACAGATGCCTGATACCTATTCACTGGAAATTCAACTTAAATCTCCTAGTCAAAGTTCACCTACCCCCTTCTACCCATGCTCTCTCCTATGACGAGAGGTGGTTGAGTCCTGCCTTACTGTTTTTCTCTCCCATACTTAGCTTCATTTCAACTCTCATGTTTCCTTAGAAAAAAGGCGGTCGATATGTCATTTAAACATTATGCAGGTAAAGTTTTCTTGGTGTTTTGCCTTCTTAGCCAAGTT
This sequence comes from Zapus hudsonius, assembly GCA_004024765.1. NCBI lineage: Eukaryota > Metazoa > Chordata > Mammalia > Rodentia > Dipodidae > Zapus > Zapus hudsonius. Next base: position 4,566 of record PVHP010030998.1, on the reverse strand, counting down.
CAGGTTAGCTTTCTTTTAGTGTGCCCATAGCTGCAGCTTTCAGAACCTATTACACTGCCTTGTGATCAATGTAGGAACATTTCTGATTCCTTTGTCATTCGGTTGCTTTCATTTTTGAATATAGCGTTCAAGCTGGAATATGCAAAATGACTATAAAACATAAAAATGTCTGGTCATTCAAAATAAAAATTAAAAAATAATAAATAAAAATATTAATAAAAAGTTTTGAAATCGTACAAAATAGGAACCAGTAAAGATGATCTCAAAAAAAGATTTCATATATGTCTTTAAAATAATAAATATCTAACAGAAAAAAGTCAGTGTGAAGGAATGGAATTTATACACAGCTATAAAGCTATTTTAAGCAAATGTTGAATTTCAGTGGATATAAAGCAAACTAAAATGACTTTGTTCTACCTGAGCAAGAGGAGTAGCTTAATGTTAGCAATGAAGATATTTTATAATACATATCAATGGCATAAAATATTTCTTTGACTTGTGATATATCTCTGAAAGCTATTGGAAATAGTCAAAGTCTATATGCAAAAGGTTAATACTGATATTGTTTTTGTCACAAAATCGTTAGGTCTGCCAAATATCCAAACCATAGAATAATTTATGATACACACATATTTAAATATACATACAAGAAAAAATGATAAGTAACATATCCTATAGGGCAATCATTTTATTTGTGCAATAATGTTTCTCACTCTGCTCAGAGGCAGGGAACCCCTGACTGGTATGGGGACCCAAGGCAACCTTGAATGGTGACCAAGAACCCCATCTCCATGGGGTAGTCCTCACTAACCATAGGTCCTCAGAAAGGCTACAACCGCCAAACACTCACCAACCTAGCAATATTTGTTTCAATAGACCAATAATGATCTCACTCTCTGCTGGAGACTCTGTTTGTATTTTTGAGAAGGAAATAAGAACCAGGGACAACCGAACTCCCCCAAAGGGACCTGATTTGATGGGGGACACCCAAGCAGGAGACCTTTCACCTCAAACTCACCAATTAGAGCCCTAATGCAACCTCTAAGGAAATGAGATGGTGAGCAAAAGATCTATTCCCACTGCAAGGCAGACAACCTAAGGAAGGACAATGGAGAGAGGCACCAAAGTTGCCCAAAATTGTCTAAAACACAAATTTAGAGACTCTTACAAAACTAATAACTATGCAAAATTTAAACTCACCCACCATGACTCAGGGAAATTTGAGGAAGAGGGGGCAGAAAGAGTTTAAGAGTCATGGGCAGGGGGAGAATAACTAATGCATAAAAGGGAATATCATCCTGGATTCAATGGCTTTATCTAATAACCTATGATACTGAGCATGTTGTGTTAATACACATAATTTTAAGCCAATAAAATGTTAAAAATAGTAATCTAAAAATATTGTTTCTTATACTTCGCATAATTTATTTTTTTCTTAAATTCAGATTTAAAAGATCATCTTGATTGAAGTACTGTTTACAATAGAATTTGTAGGATTTAAGTATATTATTCAGTGAGTTTTCAAGTTTTAAGTGAGTTACTCAGAGATTATTTTCTGTAAATAAACCGATTCTAAATATAAGCATTCCTTGACTTTCTATGAGGTTCTCTTGACCTATAGGTCAACCCATATACTGGGAAAGATCCACTGAAATTTTTCTATTTATATTTAAGTTTATTATTGGGTACTAAACCACCTACTACTCATGAACATTATAGTTAGAAGGGAATTATCACGAGTCTCAGCTTCCCTTCTAATTAGCAAGAAATATGAGCAAATTAGGTTCCTTAAATCTCAATTTCTTCATGTATAAATACAAATATCAGCACTTTCCTTCTAGGCTTATTCTTGTCATTTGGTGTGACTATACCTTAAAGTGCTCAGAACTGCCACAGACAAGGTAACTAGGGTCGATATCTGTGTCTTTCATGACCTTGGTCAGTTGTGAGTTCCTAAACAAAGCCAATGAGAGGTACATTAGAGAAATTCACCACTGGAATTTCTAGCCAAAATTCTACACTTCTGGTTTTCATTTTGATTTTGACAGTCAATTATTTGGAAACTCTGGTGAGTCAAATCATTTCTTTATATCTCAGTTTCTTCCTCTAAAAAACAATAATAAGTCACTAGTCATTCTCTCTAGTCACTCTGCCATTAGGAGAGGCCCCGTTTTTTAAGATTCTGTGCATGGTTGTGCATGGATCCTGGTGTTCCTGACCACAGAGGTTCTCTGTAGAAGGGCATTGATAGAAAGGAATGCATGAGGATTCATGGAGAAAATTTGTGATGAGCACAGGAAAGAAGAGATAGCATAAATGAGCTTTAAAAATGTGACTGTTGGGGGGTAATCAACAGCTTTTAAATTGGCCAAGAGATCCACTCAGTGACAAAGAACCTTTAACTGGAATTGGGATCCAGGACAAAATCCTATGGAGACCAAACACTTGGGCTCCAAGGGGAAATTCTCACTACCAGAGATCTACAGAGAGGCTACACCCAATAGAATCTTGCCAAATTAGCAATGTGTGTCTCATTTAACCTATACTGTTATCACTCTCTGATGGAGATTATGTTTGTACTTTTCAGAAGGCAGTGAGAGAGCTGTGGACAATCCAACTCCACCAACAAGCCACAGAATGATGGCTGACATCCCGACAAGAGATGAACCACCCCAAGCCTATCATCAAGTAGGTCCCAAATGAAACCTTTGAGAGAGTGACATGATAAACAAGAGACCTATCACCACAGCAAGTCAGATACCCCAGGATAAGTCAATGAGACAAACACCAACCAGATCCCACACAACCCAAAGCAGAAGTCTAGAGACAATTAAGATCTCATCAATAAAGTTGACTTAAAACTCCCCCACCATGACTCAGGGAACTGAGCGGAAGAGGGGGCCGAAAGAATATAAGAGCCATGGTGGAAGAGAATATCCAGAGACATCACCCCCCTCAGTAGCAATGTACAAAGGGGAAAGGGGAGAACCTGACTGCCTCCTGTGATATTTGTGACAAAAGGGAGAGTACCTGTTGCACAAACATAAGGACCTGGGCTCAATCCCCAGCACCCACGTAAAAAGCTAGGCACAATTGCCCATGCCTGTAACTCCAGTGCTGAGTGGGGTAAGGATGAGAGAATGGGTGGGGTTCCCTGCTAAACCTGTCTCACTGAAACAAATAATCAGGGAGCCCCAAGTTCAGTGAAGGACTGTGTCTCCAGGATGTAAAGTGGAAAAGCAATTGAGAAGTCCACCCAAAGTCCTCCTCTGGCCTCCCTGTGTGTGTCCGTGGGATGTGCATCTACATACAGTACATACACAACATGCGTGCCCCACACAATCCATGATTATTTATTATGTGGAAATACTGATCTTATTAGGTGCTTTAGAGGTTCAAACGGTATTGGGATCAAGCAGAGAAAATTGGTGGAGGAGACAGAAGGTTGCTATAATCTACATTCACTCATGTGTTTCTGGAACAGTCTGGTTTTACATCCATCTCTAGAGGGCTCGAGCCAAGGTGAGTCATTGCCTAACAGTACTGTTTTGTAAGCAACCCTGAAAATAGTAATGGATTTTTCTAGGGGACCTATCATATCCATTCCAGCTCTGTAAGGTCAGGATTCTATGAAAAGCTTTTAAGAGCTCTAGAATACTTTAAAAAAAAAACTTACATCATAAAAGTCTCACAGTTTCTAAAGCCAAATTATGCTATGACTGACTATCCACTTTTCATCATGAATTTAAGTTCCAAAAAAACTAGAATCACATTTTACTTCTTTTATGATCTCTTGGAAAAAAAAAAAAACAAAAACCAGCCTTCGAGTTCCCATGGTACTCAGCCTTCCATCACCATAATCCAGAATAATCAAAATAAAAAGATAAAACAGCTTACATAAAAGAGGTGTATCTTTTTACCCGACACATTGAATTAACCAGGTTCCACTAGGTCCAAGACTAGAGAGAAATTAGACCAAGACTGTAGGAAATCAGACTCTAAACAGGAGCTCAAACCCCCCAAAAACATAGCATCACGCTAAGTACTACTTTGTAACTTGCTCCAGATTACTTAGAATTCAATGTACCAATTACACAGAAACATCTCCCAGAGAACCCTACTTTTATCATGTTTTGTCATCAATCTTGTGTTTTGTAACATTATGAATACAACTCCAAATATTAAATAATAATTTTATCATACCATGTTTAATGTGTACAGTGAGTATGAGAACCGGGCTAAACTGATGTCATGTACATTAATTCACAGCTTAATTTACACATAAGAACGATGCTTCATTTTGTATTATGTGCATTGTGTACATAGTTGTGTATTATGGCACATTGATTGCACTGTGGACCCAATTCTTTATCCCTATTTCTATCTGCGTTTTGCTAAGTGACATTATGGACCCTTCTATGAATGTGGAGTATTAGTCCTTCCCCTGTGCCTTTCTTTGTATATTGAATCACTATGCATGAATGACAGCCGGCCACTTCAAGTCTAGGCAAGTGTCATGGTTTGATCCAGGTGTCCCCCACAAACAAATGAATGTGTTCTGATAGA
>PVHP010030997.1:0-21329 GCA_004024765.1 Zapus hudsonius | reverse complement strand
CATGCTTATAATCCTAGCATTCAGGTAGCTTAGGTAGGAGGATTGCTGTGAGGTTGAGGAGACCCTAGGCTACATTGTGAGTTCCATGTCAGCCTGGGATAGAGTGAGACTTTGTTTCAAAAAAGAAAAAAGAGAAAAATGAATTTAATTTACAAATTCCGACTGCTAAAATGATTGATTTACAGAGATGGGAGTGTAGCAGTTACTTTCTCATTGCTGGGGGGAAACAACAGACAAGAGTCAGGTTATGAGAGGAAAGGATTTATTTCAGGCTCTCACTTTCAAGGGGAAGTTTAATCGTGGTGGAGAAAGTATGGTGGAAGAGGCACTGGGGCATCCCATCTCCATGCATCACAGGCAGAGAGAAAGAGAGAGATAGAGAGAGGGAGAAGGAGACAGGAGAGAGAGAGAGGGAAGGAGGGAGATTGATTATATATATATATATATATATATATATATATATATATATATATATATATATGAAAAAGGACCAAGCAAATATCTTTAGCAGTTACCATATAATATAGAAATCAGTAATTGGACTCTTTACAACCATTGAAAGGTATCTCTAACCATTAAACAGCCTGGTTGTAACAGGCTTATAAGTAACTCTTTCTAGGGGTATTTTTCCCCCTCTTTATATTTATAACTAAGCAGAAAACATACAGCATTTATAGTAGACAATGTCTCTAACCATTGAGCAATAGATGAGAAAAGAAACCTTATGTTTTTTGACTCAGTTTACCCAAATAATCAAGGACTTCAGCAACACAAGGAAGATATAATTTTCTTTGTATTTTTATTTCCTTTACATTCATCATAAACCAGTTGGCCAGAATGGCTTATGAGGAAGTATTGGAAATATGTCTGTTTCTGCGATTTGGCAATAGGAAGAGCTCTGTCCTAAAGTCAAAAGCCAGTGGAGCATATAAATATATGCTTTTTCTATTGTTAAGTCCATGAGTCCTAGTATCTGTAATTGGCTTTCATAGGAAAATTGGCATCCAACACATTTTTGTCTAGACACTTAGTTTTTTAGTCTCCTAACCTATTAGAATGTCAGAGAAATTATACCAATTTTACTTAACCTTTATCTAATAATGGAAGAAAAAAAATTCTAGTATCAGAAGAATTAGGCAATTATTTGTGAGTAGCACCTTTAAGAAAGTATATAAAGAAAACTGATAAACCATATAACATTTATTAGCACTTTTTATTGGTTAAAATCTATGGACAAAAAATATGTCCTGTAAATAACTTTATGCTATACATTTTGAGACAGCATAGGCAAAACATAACAATCTCTAAAACAGCTATATTTAACATTTTTACCGCATCTGAGAATGATGTTACTTAGAATACATATTAATCTTTCCTTGGTCGACTTTTCAAAAAAAACTGATCAAAGTTAACCTGAGGAGACAAAAGATCTGTATCATAGTTAAAATCCAAAATTGTAGAATCAGGAAAATTCCTTCGAATAACTCAGAAGGAGGAAAATTTTTTATTAGTCCATGAAGCACCTTTGTTATTCTTCTGCCTCAGTTCTGTAAATAGATCCTAAGTACCTATTGTAAAGATATTTAGCAACAGACAAAGCCTTTGCAGCAGGAGGAGAGGGGGGGTTCAATTTGCACCTGGTTCCTGATTACAAAGAGATGACCATTAGGCATGTAGATTGCAAGCACCTATTGACTCACACCTTACAATGGGTTCCGGAGAAACCCAGATGCTCCTCCCCAGGTGATCTCCGGCCTTGATTTAACTTCCATATTAAGCTGAAGCAATTACTTCGTCTCACTGGGCTTCAAAACTCTGATAGTTACTATTTACATGCTAAGTGACTGGCCACTAATGGCTTGAAGAATGTAACAATGAATATAGGGAAGAGGGCAGTGAGCTTATGCTCATTCTGCTATAATATCCACAAGGCTTAACTCATCCTGAATAGATGACTTTATAGAAAAAGGGTAAATAAATTTTGACTAGAAATAAAATTAATAAAATTTTAACCTTAAGCAATTTTGTATCTAGTTTCATCTTAATATTAGGAACTTAAAAGTTCCCATTCTGAGTATTTGCATGGCCTTAGTAAAGAACAGCTCAGTCAGCTTGGCATGGGGAAGGGGTCTTACAGTCACACCTTTGTGAGGTATGCAGACATACCTTCTGCTGGCAGGTTTGGAAGAGAAAATTCCTTGTTTTGATGAGGGGCAGCAGATGCGCGTTATCCATAGGAAAGTCCACCGAGGATTTCTCATGATGTCTGTAAAGGGAGAAAAAAAGGATCTTTTCCAGGAGTTTCTTTCTCCCTGGAGGCATTATGATTATCAATTTGTTTTACTAATCTTTCTGGGAGCCATCTATCTCTTTTGAATACACACATACAGATCCTCGGCCCCATATTAAGACCGGGTCTGGACCATGTCATTTATTCTCTAAAGGATCCTTCCATAGGACTGTAGCAAAATCTTTGCGAGTTTCTGTATGCCAGAAATGTTCTGCTGCAGAGTGTCCGTCTTTGTCCAGGGTCAGGAAATTTAAAATAAAAAGTGAGTATGACAAGAGGTTACAGAGAGAGCCTTTAACAGGATACCATTCCACCTTTTTAACTTTCTGGAGAGTATTTTTAAAGAGATAAATGAGCCCTTTCAACAATACCTTGGCCTTGTGGATTATATGAAATTCCAGTAGAGTGTTTAATGTTAAGTTGTTGACAAAACTTAGTAAATACAGACCCAGTATATCCTGGGCCGTTATCCGTTTTGATGTTTTTCGGAATTCCCAACACTGCTCTAGCAGCCAGAATATGAGCAATGACATGTTTTCCTAATTCACCAGATTGTGGTGTAGCAAAAATAAATCCACTATAAGTATAAATAGACACATGTACATATTTTAGATTTCCAAATTCGGGAAGATGAGTTACATCCATTTGCCAAAGGGCATTTGGCTTAAGGCCTCTGGGGTTTACTCCTAAGTGAGGAACAGACAAGAAGGTGATACAGGAAGGACATTGTTCTACAATTTGTCTTGCTTGTTCTCTGGAGATATGAAACATTATTAGCCTTAGAGTCTGGGCATTTAGGTGGTGAAGTTGATGAGCCTTTAAGGCAGCAGAAATTTTATCCTGGTCAGTTACATGAAATATTTGTCGCATAGCCAAATCTGCTCTGAAATTTGCTTCAGCCAAAGGCCCAGGCAGGTTAGAATGGGCCCGTAGGTGGCCAATATAAAAAGGGTGTTTTCTTTTATGAATAAGTGTCTGTAATTGTTTAAATAGCAAGGCTGCTATGGACATATTTTTTATTTGAGCTGCAGTTTCCAACAGGGGGATAATGATTATCTATCAATCTAGAATAGGAAGCACAAATAGATAAATTTGAATTCAGTATTAATAGAATGTGATCTAGGGAGTTTCTCGCAATAGTTCCTGAGTATTGATAACAGTATTAAATCTTCAAAAAAGGACGAAATAGAGTGAAATATTGTTAGAATAATAACAGCTATTACATTTCAGATCAATACCAGAAATTTATTGAGATACCAATTTGGATCAATTTTTACATAAAATGTATAGTATCATCTATTTGTGGCCAAAAAGCTTAAGAATAAGAACTATGCTATAGATTTGGGTATTGGCTTCATTTTTAAACACAAAAATATTTTCTTCTTTAGAAAGTGCAGTAGAGTATCTCCCATTCATAACTGTCACTGATTAATCTAAGCAGAAAACTGACCCCAGGAATGGAATATATCTAGGTTTTAAGAAAGATTTCTAGGTAATGGGTCTGAAAGGCATTTCAATCTGAATTTATTTTCCAACAATTTCAAATATAATTTGTCATCTGTATATATAAATGGGCACAAATGCACATTCACACACACAATCACATAACACTTCACTTGTTCTATCAGATCAGGGTAATCTCTTATTGCAGATCTCTTAAATATTGGCTCACAGGAAACCTATCCTCAGTCTAACAACTTATAAACATACACACAATCATTCCCATACTTTCTTACAGTGAAAAGCTCTTTAACAAGATGCCAAAAGGTCAAGAGAGATAATGCTTTAATGGCTGGACCCAGAGGACAATTCTGGTTGTTATAAATCCCAGTGCTAGATGCACTGAGTTCCCTGCCACTATAATTTTTTGATCAGTCGCTTCTGACATCAGGCCATGGAGAAAGTGAGGATTTCTCCCAATCTCTCCTGTAAATCACAGTGGTAAACATTTGCAAGCAGAGAAAGAAGAAGAGAGAGAATGGGCAGGACAGGACCTTCAGCCCCCAAAACAAACTCGAGATGCATGTGCCACCCCATGCACATGGCTTTAATTGAGCACTGGGGAATCGAACTCAGGTCATTAGGCTTTGCAAGCAATCATCCTAACCACTGAGCCATCTCTCAAGCCCTGAAATAAATTTTAAGAAACCTAGATCTCCAAGGCAGGGCTCGCAAAACAGGACCCCATGGGCTTTGAACTATGCATTTTTTTCACAGTAGATATAATTTAAAAGTAAGAAGCAATAGATGGGTTTGGTGGTGTGCACAGAAGTCTGAGGCAGGAAGATCATGAGTTCAGAAACAGCCTGTATTCTATAACAAGGCCCTGTTTCAATTAGTAAATAAATAAGTACACAAATAAATAACTTTGATCAGTGTTTTAAAACTGAATTTTCCACTGCACACACAAAACCTAAATTTCTGCTTGCTCTAAAAAATCAGAAGAGCTGGCAACACTTGTGGGACCCTGCTGAGGGGCATGGAGGATGTAGGGTTTTGCTGAGTCTGGCAGGCTTCTAGGACTGTCTCCTCCTAATAAGGAAGTTGAGGCAAAGTCTGAGGGCCCCTATAAATCCTAGCAATCCTGAACACTCCAGCCCCTAGGCAGGCCACAGCTGTCCCCTGAGACTAGCAGGCAATTTAAAGCCTAACTTAGTCCGGCTACAATAACATACCTTAGCAATAAGGTTACATTTCCTCTGCTGACATCACAATTCTATACATGTCCATGTATAGTCACATAGCCCCCTCAATCTATCTATGCAAAATAGGTATCCAAAGAATACTGGCCCCTGCCAATATCCTTGCTTCCTATGCTTCTACCTCTGACTTTCCTCTATATAAGCAACTGCTATCTCTACAATAAAATGAGAATTGCCCACTGCCACGTTCTCCCGAGGGTCTCATCTCTCGTTCGGCTCACAGCTATTCCAAGCCACTGCTCACCCAGCCCCCGTGGATGAAAAGGGAGTTGATGCATGCTGCAACTTCCTAACTAACCCACGGACCCAGAAACACTGGACCCTCATCCCATCCTTCAAAGGAAACTTGGTTGTCCACAGTACCCTGGTGCCTATGCGTTCGCTTTTATTGTTCCTGTACTAACTGGTGGGCAATTTCTAACTTTTCTTTTGATAGAGGTCGTTGACCCACACAGGATCATCCAATTTCCATGTAATTTGATCTGCATGAGGTACAGGAATGTCAGTAGTCTCTATAATAAATTTCCCAAGCCTTGTCTCCCTTGATTACCTTTAATCTCTATGGGAAGGGGGATACCAGTTTCAAATTTTCCTAACCTCTCAATTAGCATTTTGAACTAGATCTCCACCCTGCTGGGGTTTCCTAGCAGCCACGTGGTCAGAGGCTGGGGGGGGGGGCTCTCATGGTCCCATGAAGGTGGTTCCTTGCTGAGCATACCTAAGGAGACTGCCTTCCACACCCTTTGCCTCAGGGCCTGGGAGCTCAAAGGCCAAAGATCAGAAAGGAAAGATTTTTATTCTTTAAAAGTGGCTGTGAATAAGGAGGAGGTTTTTTATTTCTTATTTTAGAATTTTCTGTTCTTAAATTGTTTAGTTGGTCAATTAACTCTTGATGCTCTTTCTCTAATTGAATTTGTTCTCAGAGGTGGGCTATTTTTTCCTTTAATTCTTACTTATGCTTAGGTATGGCTTAATAGGAAATGGTGCTGAGTCACTGAATGGCACTAAAGCCTCTGGACCATAGTGAGGATAGTGAGGACCATAGTGCCAATTTCTTTGATGGGGTTTCAGTTTCATCTCTTGAGATGATACACTGTCTCTAAGCATTTGAAATCCAAATCTCTCTCAAGGATCCAGTATTCTTCCTCTGATGCCCAGGGGCCTATGACTGAGTTTGGGCACAATGGGATGGTATGCCCAGGGGCCATCTGCCTTGTGATTATAGTTTGGGTGATATTGAGGAGAGAGAATGTATCTTGGACCACTACAAACTCACAATGTCAGTCCTTTTCTCTTGGAATAGAAGATCCCAAGGCATTTAAATAATATTTTATTTTTTAGTTAGTATAGTGTTCAAGGTTTCATTCTGGCATTGTCAAATATATATTTCCCCCCATGGGCTTCACCACAAATGTATTTGAACAGTTGAAATGAACAAGTTCCTAGAAAATATTACCAAAATTGATCCTATTAAAAACAGACAATATGTAAACAGATCACACTATGTCAAATACAATTTTTAAAAATTTATTTGCAAGCAGAAAGACAGAGAGAATAAATGCACTAGGGCCTCCAGCAAATGAGCTCCCAAATGCATGTGACACTTTGTGCAACTGGCATCTGGCATGGGTCCTGGGGAATTGATCTTGGGTTGTTAGGTTTTTACAGGCAAGTACCTTAACTGACGAGCCATCTCTCCAGCCCTCAAATTCAATTATATTTTTAGTTGGTTCTCCTCTCCCCATTCTCTCCCCAACCCCTCTTTCTCTTCCATATCGTTCCCTTTCTGTTTACATGTCACACATGTCCTTTGCCCTTCCTCCACCCTTTCCTAGTCATGTTTTTATATCTGCTCTTAGTCACCATTCTAGCTTTATAGGTTTTACCCATGGTTGTCCTTCTGTACATATACATACATATAGATATCACAAGCTAGGACTTGCATATCCAAGAGAACACGAACTTTTGTTCTTTCTGAGTTTGGGTCACTTCCTTTAATATAATTCTTTCTAGACCCATTTTCCTGCAGATTTCATAATTTCAGTTTTCCATACTACTGAGTAAAATTTCATTGTGTGCATGCTCCACATTTTCATTATCCATTTATCTGTTGATGGGCATCTCGTCTGGTTCTTAGCTATTGTAAATATAGATGAGCAAGCATCTCTGCAGCAGAGTGTGGAGTCCTTAGAGTATATGCCCAGAAGTGGTACAGTTGGGTTGAATGGGAGTTCCATTTCTAATTTTTTAAAAAAATATTTTACTTATTTGTTTTCAAGCAGAGAAATACACACACACACACACACACACAGAGAGAGAGAGAGAGAGAGAGAGAGAGAAAGAGAGAGAGAGAGAACACACCAGGGCCACCACCTTGTGGGTCTGGCATATGTGGGTACTGGGGATCGAACTTGGGGCCTTAGGCACTGGAGACAAGTGCCTTAACTGCTGAGCCATCTCTTCAGCCCCTATTTCTAATTTTTTGAGAAACCTTTATACTGATTCCCATAATGGTTGTACTTCCCCTCCCAAGGAATAAGGGTTCCTCTTTCCCTACTCCCTTGCCAGCATTTGATTTCAGTTTTCTTGATAGCAATTCTGACTGCGGTGAGTTGGCATCTCCAAGTGGTTTTAATTTGTATTTCCCTGATGGCTAGGAATATTGAAAACTTTTTAAAGTAATTATTGGTCATGTGTGTTTCATCTTTAGTGTACTGTCTGTTTATTTTGTCTATTTGGTGATTGTCATTTGATAAAAAAATCTGTAAAAGTATAAAAAAAAAAGACAAGGTGGTACTGGCACCAAAAAGACAAAGAGACCAACTACCAGAATAGAGGACAGAAATAAGCCCTTACTGCTTTGGCCACCTAATCTTTGACAAGCCATAGACATTCAGTGGGACAAAGATAGCTAACCCACAAATGGTGCAGTAAACACTGTATAAATTTACCTGCAAAAGAATGAAATTTGATTCATATATATATATATATATATATATTAATCGATATTTTTATTGTCCAAAATTAAATACATTGTATTAGTAAATATTACATTGGTATTCCCGATTCCCTCCTCCCTGTCCCCAATCCACTGGGTATCCTCCTCGGTGGGCATACTGGTTCATTCCATGGGGTAGGAGGTTATGGATAGCACAACAGATAGCCAAGTTTCCGGCCCCCCAACTTGTGTGTTGTTGCTGAAGGGGGCAATGTCTCTGGATATTCTCCCCCACCAGGACTCTTACACTCTTTCTGCCCCCAGATTCATATTTTTAAACTGTACAAAATATGAATTCAAAGTAGATCAAAGACCTTACTTGGTCTAAATCTTGAAATACTGAAATTGCTAGGATAAAAACAAACATAGGGGAGACACTTCAACACAGAGGCAAAGGCAAAACTTTTTTTTTATTGTCCATAATGAGTTACAATATTTAATGGGCAAACAATGAGTTGTTAATCTCAGTTCCCCAATGGCCCTCTTCCCCATCCCCAAACAGCTGGATATCCTCCTCCGTGGGCAGTCTGGATCAGTCCTTGGGGCAGGGGACCATGGATAGCCTAGGAGTCAGCCTGGTTCCGCTGGCCCTAGTATGTTGCTACTGAGGGGGCCATGTCTCTGGATATTCTCCCCCACCAAGGCTCTCACAATCTTTCCTCCCCCTCTTCCGCTCAGTTCCCTGAGTCGTGGTGGGTGAGTATTAAGGCTGCTTTATTGTTGAGAACTTACGGGTCTCTGTACTTCTGCTTTAGTTGTGTCAAAAATCATTGGTGTCTGTCTCACTGGCTTATCCTGTGTTGACTGATTGGTTGTCACTATGGGTCACTTGTTCATCTCATCATTCTTTGCAGGGTTCCATATGGATCCTCCACGGTATGTCTGGGGTGGCTCATCTCTTGCCAGGATGTCAGCTATCGGCCTGTGGTTTGTTGGTAGGGTTGGATGGGCCACAGCTCTGTCATTGCATTCTGAAAAATACAAACACATTCTCCATCGGAGAGTGAGATAAAGATAGGTTAACTAAGATACACATTTCTGAATTAGCTAGATTCTACTTTTAGTAGCCTCTCCGTCCATCTCTCGCATAGTGCATCTCCCCTTGGGGGCCCAAGAGTCCAGCTCCCAGTGCATATCACCCTAAGTCCCCAGTTCCAGTTAAGGGCTCCCCGTCACCAAGTGGAATATTTGGCCGAATTTAAAAGCTGTTGATTGTCTCCCCCAGGCTTTTGCTCCTCCATTGCACAAGTGCTCTTTTCTTGGTTCACTGTTCTCTCCCAGTACGAAGTGTGGACAGCCTACTCATGGCAGCAGCCTGTGTTTCATGCCAGTGGTCTCTGTTTACTCCAGCTGTCATTGACCAGCTTCCCCTGGCAGCTTATGCAGTGCCTTCCAGCACTACACTGACTACCATCTGGGGGCTGGATGCCATTCTGGACCTCGCAGGGTCTCTTGATGCTAATGAATGTTTTTCTGTGTTTTCTTCAGCAATAGGATCTTGCCTCAGGCCTGGGGTGGGTATTCAAGAGCTTTAACAGAATCCTGTCTTGTTTTTGGGACCTCATGGGCCACTTTGGTCAAAAGCTCAATGAGGGAAGGAGCCGGTGACTGGGACCAGGAGTTGCCAGACTGATCAATTTTTCACAGGCTTAGACTCTCTCCCCTTCTATTCACAGCCCCTCTTGCCAGACCACTACTTGCTCAATAGTTTACAGTATGCTCGCAAAGGCAAAACTTTCTGAACAGGAATCCAATAGCACAGGAAATATCCTGAAGAATGAGAAAATGGAACTCTTTGAAATTAGAATTTTCTGCACATAAATGAATATTTTTTTAAAGTGAACCAGTGGGAAACTTCTGGGTTTGACTTTTTTCCCATAGTTTTCTTGGAGCACTTGACACTAGGGGGCGTATGTGAGCAAGGACGGAGGACAGTTCTGTTCTTATTGCTAAAACGCATTTTAACAGGTTTTTAATCCCAAATCAGAAGAGTCCACTGTCACAAAAGCTTTGGATACCTTTGTTATCATCACATTTTTTCCTGGCTTAAAAATGACCACCATTCCTTACCTTTTACAAGTCTAGGGAAAACTTTTTTCTGGACTTATTAGAAAGCCAACAGTGGCACTCAATTACAAATTTGTCAATTATAATAAATCAAAGGGAAGAATTATTAAAAGGACAAAAGACTTGTCAAAACATTATATCATTTACAATTGCATATCATCCTGGTCTCTCATTAATTATTCATTTAGTTTTTTCAAAGGCTCTTTAATTGAGGGCCTGGGAAGACAGTTCATTAGTTAAAAGACCTTGCTACTTAGCATGAAGGTCTATTGGGTGAGACCAAGTTTGGCTCCCCAAGACCCCCATACAAAGCTGGGTGTGACTGTGTGCTTCTGTAATTCCAGTGAGGGGAGGGACAGGGGACTGGGGCTCATTAATGGACAGCAGCTTCTGGTTGAGGGAGAGACCCCGTTTCAAGGTATCCATGGCTGAGTGGTAGGAGAAGGACACCACATGCATGTTCATGGGTCATGGGAATCTGCACACATATATGCATTGCATACACCACATATCCTGTACACTACATGTACCACGCTACACATATACTTTATACACACGTGCATGCTCATGAGCAAAAACAAAGCAACCCCCCAAAACAAAACAAACCCCCCAAGAAAACAAAACAAAACAAAAACCTCCAGAAAACCAAAACCATCACCACTACTATAAGAAACCCAAAAACAAACAAAAAAGAAACCTTACTGAACATAATTTATGGTACGAGGCCATGGAGATACATAAGATTCAGTCCTGCCCTCAGGTTGGTTGAGTTTAATTGCAATTATGTCCATTCTGTCTAGGAGTCTCCACACTGCTTTCCATAACAGTTGAACAAGTTTGCAATCCCACGAGCAGTGAATGAGGGTTCCTTTTTGTCCCGCATCCTCACCAGCAACGATTGTTGTTGGTTTTCTTTATGATTGCCATTCTGACAGGGGTAAAATGGTATCTCATTGTGGTTTTGATTTGCATTTCCTTGATGCTTAAGGATGCTGAGCACTTTCTTAGATGAGTCAAAGCCATTTGTGTTTCCTCCTCTGTGAATTCTCTGTTGAGATCAGTGCCCCATTTTGTGAGGGAGCATTTTGGGTTTTTGTTATTAATTTTTTTGAGTTCTCTGTAGGTTCTGGAAATTAGGCCTCTGTCTGAGTTGTAGCTGGTGAAAATCATCTCCCAATTTGAAGGGGGTCTATTGGCTCTGAATGTGGTTTGTCTGTACAGAAGCTTTTGAGCCTGATCAGGTCCCATTGGTTAAGTGATTGTTGCATTTCCTGGGCTGCTGGAGTTTTTGCTCAGGAAATTTTTCCCTACTCCTATTTCATGTAGAGTTCCTCCTATTTTTTCTTCCAGGGTGTTCAGGGTTACCGGATTTATATTGAGGTCTCTGATCCATTTGGAATTGATTTTTGTGCATGGTGAAAGGAGTGGGTCTATTTTCATTTTTTTACACATGTTTATCCAATTCCTCCAGCACCATTTGTTGAAGATGCTATCTTTGGCCCAGCATACATTGTTGGCCCCCTTGTCAGAGACCAAATAACTGATGTTACTTCCAATTTATGCTGGGTCTTCAATCCTGTTCCATTGATCTGTCTGTGTTTATGCCAGTACCATGATGTTTTAGTTACTATGGCTTTGTAGTATGTTTTGAAGTCAGGGATGGTGATACCTCCTGAGTAGGTTTTTTTTACTTAGAATAGTTTTAGATATATGAGGTCTTTGGTCCTTCCAAATAAATTTAGAGATTACTTTTTCTATGTCTGTGAAGAAAGAGGTTGGGATATTTATCAGCATGGCATTGAGTCCGTAAATCGCTTTTGGCAGGATTGCCATTTTTACTATATTGATTCTCCCTAACCATGAGCATGCAATATCTTTCCATCTTCTCACATCCTCCTCTATTTCCTTCTTGAGTGTTTCAATATTTTCCTTAAAATATGGAATGCTTCACGAATTTGCATGTCATCCTTGTGCAGGGGCCATGCTAATCTTTTCTGTATCGTTCCAATTTTAGTATATGTGCTGCCGAAGTGAGCACTTAATTGCAATTAATAATGATGAAGGAAAGGGAATGTGTGAAAGAGGCTTGCACTCACTACTCAGCACAGATCCCTGAGAAGGATTTATTTTGGAAAGATAGTTCAAAGTTTAGTAAGTGGATTTGACAGATGAGATGAGATTGGGGATAATGAAGTCTGTGTGAGAGAATCAGATTCATCCGGGAGCAGAGAGAGCGTTCAGTGCATAGGAACACCTGAAAACGATTAGGCTGGGGAATGGTTTGAAAAATAAGGGTTTTTAGCTGCTCATTTCTATTATCTGAGCTTTTCTCTTAGCAGTCAGGGCTGTGTATGTCACCTAGGTCCCCTGACCTCCATTCCGGCCTGAGAGACTTTAGTGATTGCATCCTTTCCTGAACAGGGATGATCCCTTGCTTGGCAGAGCCTGTAACTCAGCTCAGGACACCTGAACTTCATGGAGGCCTCAGACTTCAGGTCTGGGAAGGAGAGTCTTGGGGTCTCAACTGTGAAGTACAATTTTTGCATCAAAAGTCCATTTGTTGCCAGGTGTGGTGGTGCCTGCCTTTAATCTCAGCATTTGGGAGGCAGAGGTAGGGGGTGGCCATGAAAGGTCGGTGTGAAGAACAGGGGTCATGTAGGGGCCTTGAGAAGGATCTTCATGTGGAGTTAGGATGACTGATGTGGAACTTCTAGACAGGACTGGGGCAGACACATGTCTTTAGATGCACTTCAAAGATCAAAGGGTTTTGCCATTTCTAACTCTTATCTCCTAACTTCACTGTGATGGTTACATATATGGGGCTTAAATAATTTTCACAGTTGCTCTTCTCAGGTTCATTTCATAGCTTGGGTGTGTTTATTCTTAACCTTTTCATTCATTACTAAATCTACCTTCTAACCTTACTGTGATGGTTTCTAGTAAGACAGCTCTTCAGTTGATGGGAGTATAGAAAGGGTTTTGTTGTTATGGTTTGAATAGGAAATGTTCCCCGCAGCTGGTGGTTCTATTTTGGAAAGTGCTAGGAACTAGCTGAAGGAAGGTCACCAGGGGTTTGTCCTTGGGGCTTTGTCTTTCCCTGGCCCTGCCTGTCTGTCTCTGCTTCCTGGCTGCCAGGAGGTGAGGAGATCTGTTACCCCACAGCCTTCTAGCATGAAGCTCAACCTTACCTACCCCAGGCCCAGAAATAGCCCATCTGTCTGACCATGGACTGAAATGTCTGAAACTATAAGCCCAAATAAATCCTTCCTCTTTTAAATTATTTCTTTTTAGGTATTTGTCCCAGTAATGAAAAACTAACACTCTCGTCTTCCTGGTTTCAGTCGTACAAGTAATAGCCTTGGCTCACCCTTCAGGTTAGGAGCACATTATAAAAGAGAAATTTTAGGATTTACGGCTGGCTCTGAGAATTCTTCACTGAAAGTTCTAACAAGGAGAAGCAAATCTTGGGACCAATCTACCCTTTGCCTTTAAAAAAAAAAAAAGCTCAAACTGTAATTATCACATCTGAGGGGTAATTGTTCCAACTGCAGCCAAATGGGACCCTCCAACCCTCTTTGTTTTGCTGACACAAATAGAATTGCTCCGAAGATTGAATGGTGCTTCCAGAACAGCTTGCTTTGAGCTCGTTCTTTTTATAGTCACTGTAGGGTTAGAGTGAGGTGCTGCGTGGGAAGACCCATTCGACCTGATAGCTTGTCAACTTGTGGAGCTGAGCTTTGCGTTCTCCATGGCTGGACTCTTGGATATCCACGTGTGACCACAGACCCACATCCCAGTGTTGTGGGCAGCATGTTATGTCCTGGGGATACTATCTTGTCAGGAATGCGGGGTTCTTTGATGCTCACCCATGGCCACAGACCCACATCACAATGTTGGTGGGCAGCATACTACATCCTGAGGGATACTATTTCATCAAGAATTGTTTATCTGCTACTGACAGCAACCAAACCTGTGAGCCAAACCTGTTTTGGACAGCATGGTTATAGGTACTGCCCGGCTTTAGAAATTGCTGGAACTGAGGCTTGAACATGAACCTGGCCTTTTGCCATCTCTCATTTTGACTGCTTTCTGCCTTCCAGCTCTTTAAGAGTTATGCTAATGGTTGGAATGACATGCTCTGGAACCAGAAAACCTTTGTTATTTATGAGTTAAGTACACTGAACAGTTTTTTAACCTTGCTATAGTCATTTCTTTATCTGTAAACCAGAATTATCATATCACTAACCTCCTGAGGTTGTTGTGAGGATTAAATGAGATGTAGAGATTGTGGCACATAGAAAATACCTAAGAACTGTTAGCTGAGACTGTAGAGATTGTTTGCTTGCAAAGCCTAACTACTTAGGTTTGATTACCCAATATCCACATAAAGCCAGATGCATAAAGTGACACATGCATCTGGAATTCATTTGCAGTGGTTAGAGGCTCTGGCACACCCATTCTCTCTCTCTCTCTCTCTCTCTCTCTCTCTTTCTCTCTCTCTCTTTTTTTTTGAGGTAGGGTCTCACTCTAGCTCAGGCTGACCTGGAATTCACTGGAGTTTCAGGCTGGCCTTGAACTGACAGTGATTCTCCTACCTCTGCCTCCTGAGTGCTGGGATTAAAGGCGTGAGCCACCATGCCCAGCTTTCTCTCTGTCTTTCTGTACTTTCAAATTAATAAAAATATTTTGCTTAAAAAGAACTGTTAGTTGATATTACCATTATTTATATTATTCAATTCCTGACGGGTATTTTCCAGTTGGCAGGAAAGCAGACTCTGACAGCTCTGAAGCGTTACTTCTAACTTCAGCCAACAGAATGAGACTGAATCTTCTTTAGCTTCAACAATGGTCAAGGGGCCTTGCCCCTGTGAAAGCATTTCACCCAATCATAGCACTGGCTAAGAAGTTTACTTTTATTTTATTTTATAAATATTACAGCAGGATATATTCTTATATCCCCTTGCCTCAGCTCCCCTTACCCTGGGGCCCTCCTCAGTGGGGTTATGCTACTTACTGTGGGGCCATGAAGGCCTCAGTCAGTCCCTATGGGGTAGCAGGTTGGGGCTCATGACTCAGGGTATTCCTACCCACTCCAAGGCTCTTAAATGTTTCCAACCCCTCTTCCACAATGTAAAATGTTTACTTTGATCTATATAATAGATATATAATAGATAATAAAGGACTCTCAGGATGAGTCCCTGATTATCTAGCAGGATCCAGGTAAGTTCCCCAGGTAACAGTGTTGTGAGGGAAGCATTAATGGATTCCAAAAGATACCTGCCAAGGCCTTTGGACCTCTGCACTTAGGGAGTCTTCTATATCTTCACATTCCACATACAGTTCAGTAAAAGCATAATGGAAATACTGTGACTAGGCCAGGCTAGATCAGTAGATGTAAAAAATGAGTATGGAGGGCTGGAGAGATGGCTTAGCAGTTATAGGCACTTGCATGCAAAGCATGCAGGTCCAGGTTCAATTTCCAAGTACCCACATCAAGCCAAATGTGTAACATGGTTCATGCATCTGGAGTTTGCTGTGACAGGAGGCCCTGGCCGACCCCCCTCCCTCTTTCTCTTGCAAGTAAATAAATAAAAATATTTAAAAAAATGAATATGGAAATCAAGATGGTCAATTCCTGGTTACTCAGTCAGCTACCTGGCCCTGAGACCTTCAGCTCTTACCTGACAAGTGGTTTCTGAGTTCTGGCCCCAACTAGCCCTGTTCTAACCCTGCTTTCTTGGTTCTTGCTCAGCCCTCCATAGTCTTCTCCTTTTCCCTTAGTGGACAGCCTGATCTGTACCTTCTGCTGCCCCGAGATCTTTCTGCTGGGGTTTAGGAACTAACCCTACCAATCCCTTCTCCTCTATCAGATGGAGCAAAGATGAGGGTGGAAATAGGCAGTGTCATCATCCTCTGCCCTCTTAATCTTCTAAGGCCTCGTTTACACCAAACCTTCTCAACACCCTGTTGGTTGAGTGACATTTTCCTATACACCCAGCCACCTAGTAGCTGTGGGTCACAGTCTATTCTCAACAAAATTTCAGATTAGTTTCTGTTTTGGACTTTTGGGGTAGTTTGAAAATAGTTAAAGTGCAGAATGTCAAGATCTATAAGTGTGAAGGGTCCACAGTACAGATGTGGACCAAGCGGCCTTTAACCGAGCCACAAAATGTGGTGGATTTGCTATTGCCTTGCTGCTGGAATGAGTTACCTGCCCAAGCAGTTTAAGGAAGGAAGGGTTTATTTCACTGTATGGTTTGAGGTTGCAGTCAATCATGGAGGGGAAGCATGGTGTCAGGAGCTTGAGGCAGCTGGTTGCATTCATTCCATAGAGAACCGGAAGCAAGTGATGAATGCTGAGTCTTCACTGGCTTTCTCCTTTTTACACAGACCAGGATCCCCAGCCCATGGGATAGCGCCATCCACTGGTAGACTGGTCCTCCAAACTCAATTTACCTAATCTAGAAAATTCTTCACAGACATCCCCAGAGATTTGTTTTCTTGCTGATTCTAAATCCTGTCAAGTTGACCACCAGAGATGAACCATCACAGACAGGTAGGGCTTTAACAAGGCAGGGGAGTTATGGAGGATCAGCATGAAGAAGGCACAGTGAGACAGGCGATCGCAGGCTATGATAGAAGGATGGGAAAAGTCAGATGTGCCTAAAACTCTGGATGGATGGGGAGGGCAGATTATTGGGAATCAAGCTGTAATGCTACAAGTCCTTAGAATTCCCAAGATAACAGCATTCTCTTCCCAAGCAGTCACCTATGGGGAGCATTTTGATTGCCTCTTGCTCTGTCATAAGCAATGAATGATAGTATCTGTTATGAAGAGACAGGTTGATGGGTCACTTTTATGTTTTCTTATCCTATGAAAGCCTGACTCTGGTGAGCAGTAGTACATGGTAGGTTTAAAAATCTATTGATTCACTCTTTTTTTTTTTTTAAATGAGCATCCCCAAATAATAATGCTGCTTTCACTTCTGGGTTGAGAAGCTTGTTTTTCAGATGGAAGCGACCACTGGGATAATACAAAAGATACCATAGTGCTGAGGAAAAATGACAGTGGAGTGTTCAGCACTGAGACATCTCTATCACACTTTCTGAGGCTCAGGGTCTATTGCAGAAGAGGTGGTAGAAAGATTGTAAGAGACTAAGGAAAGGTAGGACTGCTTATAACACAAGCTTCCAGACACAAAATAGCCTTGATATTCATGATGATGACACTGAAATGAAACAGAGACTAACTGAGAGGAGGAAGAAACATAGGGGAGGGAATCATAATGGCTTATTGATTAGAATTATGGAAGATATCAATAAAAAATAAAAAGTTAAAAAAATCCCTTGCTTCATCAAACATTTCCTGGTAGTTGCTTCACTTTCCAGAAGATGCAGAGTAAAGCTCAGCAGAAAGTGTGGAAAAGAGATGATATGCTGTCATGGTTTAACTCAGGTGTCCCCCATAAATGTGTGTTCTGAATGCTTGATCCCCAGCTGATGGCAGCTTGGTTATTAGAACCTTGTTGGAGGTGTGCTGTTGGGGTGGGCTTAGGGGTGCTATAGCCAGCTTCCCCCTGGCAGTGTTTGCCACACTGTCCTGTTGCTATTGTCCACCTGATGTTGGCCAGTAGGCAATATCCATCCTTGCCCATGTGATCATTTTTCATTCCATGATGGAGCCTCACCTCAAGTCTGTCAGCCAAAAGAAACCCATACCTCCCATCAGCTGCTTTTGGTCAGGTTCTTTGTGGCAGCTATGAGAAAGCTGATTGTAACAGATGTCTTCCAAGTGATCTTCCCAAAACACAAGTATCTTCCCTCTAAAACCTTCTAGAACTACAAGTATTTCCCATTTAAAATTATATTTATGGAACCGGACATGGTGGTGCACGACATTAATCCCAGCACTTGAGAGGCAGAGGTAGGATGATGGCTGTGAGTTCAAGGCACCCTGAGACCACATGGTGAATTCCAGGTCAGTCTGAGCTAGAGTGAGACCTTACCTTGAAAAACAAACAAACAAAAAATTAGATTTATGGTCTCTGATTGATAGTGATTATATGATTAATTTTCTTATCATACTATAAACTACAAAATGGCAGAGAACTATTCATGACAATAATTCTAGCTTCCAGCCAGAGTCTGAAGCAGAATGACTTTCTAATATAGCTCAGATAAACTGAGCCACAGTAAGCAGTTGGGGTGGGGTTCAGTTTGAGAGGATCCAAGGCCAGGAGCAGTTTGAGAGACTGTGAGCCCTCATTTAGAGATTGTAGTCAGAAACAGCTGAATCTGTTCTGCATGTCAATGTAGGAAGTTTATGAGAAAGATTCTAAGCCGAGCTTCCAGGAATGGCTCTTCAGCATCTCCCTGTCTTATGGGTGCTTTGCTCAATCAGAAGGCTGCTGCCATCCTGAGCTGTGGAATCAAATCAGTTCAACCCCAATTAACATGGACTAACCAACGCTTTCCCCATGTGACTGAGTTCTGAATTGAAGTCTCAGAGCAGTGTATATGGCTAGAGACAGTCTAGGTGACAAGAAGTTTGGAAAGTTATTTTAGTTCTGTAGTCTCTGTATAGAACAGAATAATAGCTGAACATTCCAGTTTCCTGCTGAGCTACCAGGAAGCCTGTAGAATGAGGATTAGGCAAAGGGAGCAGTAATTCTTGGAGAAGCTGCCATGCTTAGGCCTGAGCTAGGAGAAAGGTAGAGATAGTCTCTGCTCTGGGGGCACTGATTGCTCAGACGCCCTCAGGACAGAACCATCTCCAGAGACTGGTGAGGATGGACCTTCTTCATCTGGGAGTCACATAGTACTGTCCATCTCCACCATAGGAAGACAAGCGGAATGGCTGTTGGTGGAGAGTGGAGATGGGCCTGCGAAGACCTGAGAAGTTACCTTATCCAACTACGATGACTCAGCATCTCCCAAAGGTGGTTGATATTATTTTTAGCTTTATCCAGATTCTTCATTTATATTTCAGTTTTCAGGTTTCTCATTTTCCAGGTCAATACTCTGTGGCAGGTTGCCTCCCAGATAAAATATGCGAACAAGTATAAGAATAGAAAATTTAGTGACAGCAGAGTTTAAACTGTTAATGAAATCAGGACGCCAAGGAATCATACATAAGAGCTTGGTTCTCATGGAAGCTTAGTTGTTGTATCAGGGATTTGAGGCTGCAAACGAATGCGAGGCTGAGCCATGAAGAATTCTTGCTGAAGGACGTAAGGTGTGGAAGCAATCTTCACAGGAAGGAAAAGAAAGAAAACAGTCATGTCCATAGAGGATCCTGCTTAAATCATAAGGGATGTATGTGCCAAGGAGCTTTATAATCAAAGAGTACATACAGATCCTACTTCATGCTTTTTGCCTCCTGGATGATAACTGTAGACTCTCTGGGTCCCGACCTGAGTCCATATCCCGAGGGAGTAGTCCTCTCCTTCCCAAATGGTGTCTTTAGACAGACAACAGTTGTGAGGATCTGCCTGTCAGCATCCCTGCTAGTGAGGGTGGTGTGAGAACAAGAGCGTACATCTTTGTGCCTCAAATACAAGAGTCCTGCCATGTACTCAGCCTGGGCAAGAAAAGAGCCCTCACCTCTCTTACCTAGATGCGGCTCCAGTGAGTTTAATGGCCCCTAGTTGATCTCTCCCTCCAGTCTCTCATGGGATCATTCTGCGCCCCTGCTGAAAGCACTTCGGTGTTCTCCCAGTGCACACAATGGTCTTTGGCATGGTGGTACACGAGGCCCTTATCAGCCTCAATGGGTCATGGTGTGTCATGCACAGTCATTCACTCACTAGCTCTGTAACCTTCAGTGGACTCATTAACTGTTCCATAGTTTTTCTTCATTTGCAAATTTAAAGTAATATAGCCAGTCTCACTTTGTGCACTTGGCCTTACATAGGTACTGGGGAATCAATCCTGGGCTGGCAGGCTTTTCAAACAAGTGTCTTTAACTGCTGAGCCATCTCCCCAGCCCTGGGAATTTTCTCATGTGGAGTTTGGTATGATGTTAAAAATTATTTAGAAGCAATAAGTGAGTGAAATAAAGGGGAGGGTTGAAAGAAAAGGAGAAAAACAGATGAAATAAAGAACAGAAAAATGGAGAGGAGTGGAGGAGAATGTTATGAAAGGGAAGAGAAATGAGCAAAAGATTAGAAAGATAAAAACATAGGCTGAAAAGAGAAAAAAATAACTTCCTATCAACAGTAGATAAATATGAGGAGAATAAAACATAAAATTATAAAAGCTTTCCTTTTTGAAGGAAAATGTGGTCAACATTTAAAATATAGTTGAAAATAAGTGAGAACACAGACTCAGTTATGGGCTGTGGAATTATGGTTGTTTGTTGAACTTGGGGACTTTCATCTTTCCTGGGATTTATGCTGGTCTGAGCCTGTATTAGACAAGTAACTGATATCCACCAGAGCTGTCTTCACTGAAGTAGCTTTCCTTGTTTGCACACCAGTGGCTTCTGTTAGCTATACTTTACAGTGTGTGAACTGGGCAGCTCCTCCCACCCTCCTGAGAACCCCAGTCAACACTTCCCTGGAGTGACTGATGTTCTAGCTGGGGGTGTCTCCCAAGTGCATGGGGAGTGGGGGAAGCAACCAAAACAGTGAGATCTTTACAGTGAGATCTGTAAAGCTGGACTATCAAAACCCACCAAGCTTTAATCATCCTGCTAGAGAGATGTGTTGTGGATGGCAAGTAGTCAGACTCTGTGGCATTGAGTCACATGACAGGTTGATCCACTGGCTCACCTCACGTTCAGAGTGATCAAGCTCCAGAGTTAATCTCTTGGTGAGGTCTCCTGTTCTCCACAGTTGCCTCCCATGGATGAGTCTCACTTTGGAGCTGTGGCAGGTTGAATTCAGGCTCTCTGACTGTTATTGTTCTGTGTTCTCAGTTCCCCAGTGAAGCTCAGTAATCAACAAATTTCCTCCCAAGAGGCTGCCTGTCATTAGTTTTCTGGGCCAGGGAGGAAGTAGAGAGAGAACTTCTCTTCTCACTTCTGCTTTGTCTCACTAGAGAAGCCTGTCTCCACAAGACCTCCAACTTCACTGAGGGCATCTGAGAATTGTGTGCTTGTCCTGTGGGCAGAATGGCCAGGCCCTTTTCACTAGGACCACGTGGCTAATCTTTTGCATGAAGCTTCTGCTTCTCCTCCTCCTGGCTGTGGAGCTTCTTGGCTGGAAATGTATTCAGCTTCCCTTCCCTTCCCTTCCCTTCCCTTCCCTTCCCTTCCCTTCCCTTCCCTTCC
>PVHP010030996.1:0-21309 GCA_004024765.1 Zapus hudsonius | reverse complement strand
TCTCTCTCTCTCTCTCTCTCTCTCTCTCTCTCTCTCTCTCTCTCTCTCTCTCCTCTCTCTCTCCCTCTCTCCCTCTCTCTCTCTCTCTGCTTGAAACTGAATATATAAAATATATATATATATTAAAAAATATATATTAAAAAAGAGAATATACACAGACACTCACACACTGTTCAGTAACTATGGCTGTATTCAGTTGACATTGTAAGATCTAGGTAAAGTAAAGTAATTTCCTGTGAGCAAACTAGAAAACTCTGATATTTTCTTGACCTGCTGACATACCTTGAGGGTATTCATTTATCCAACAAATATTTATTGTAATTCCCATTGTGCTTAGGCATGATGCAAGATACCTACAATACATATCAGAGATCATTTCGAAGGCCATGGAAAAATTCAAGAGAACAAGATATTAAAGCTGACTCCTAAGCTATCCATAATCCCCTGCCCCAAGGACTGATCCAGACAGCCCATGGAGGAGGATTTCCAGCTGAGTGGGCATGGGGATGAGGGGTTTGGGGGAACTGGGGATAACAACTCATTGTTTGCCCATTAAATAATGTAACTCATTATGGATAATTTAAAAAAATAAAAATAAAAAAGATATTAAAGCCAGGCCTGGTGGGGCACGCCTTTAATCCCAGCACTTGGGAGGCACAGGTAAGAGGATTGCCGTGAGTTTGAGGGCACCCTGAAACTACATAGTGAATTCCAGGTCTGTCTAGGCTATAGCAAAACCCTACCTCAAAAAAAACGAAACAAAACAAAAGGGTATTGGCCTTCTCCCCAGGAAAAGAAAAGCACATGTATGCAATACATGTTCAGCAAACACATTCAAGGATATTGCAGATCAGCCAAAGCCAATTCACAAGCCCTATTTTTGTGTGTATGTGTGTGGGAGGGTGAGTGTGTGTGGGTGTGTATCAAAATTCTTCCAATTTCATTTCCCTTGGCCTAAACATTGATCTAACAACATACTACTATATTTCGTCCTTTTTTATTTCAATTAAATTCAACTTACTATATGGAAAAAGTCTTGATTAAAACAAGTTACAAAAGAAATTTTACAAAGGAGGTGATATCACATAGTTCCCTCCCAATTTTCTAAAGCTTCCTGAAGTAGCTCATAGAAATTAGCACAGCATGTTCATATGATTTTTTTAGAAAGCTTCCCTAACCTGATTAATCAAGTGATACTAATTTCCATTTTAAAGGCTTTCTTTCCTCACTTAAAATATTTTTGTATTTTCAATATGTAGATGACAAGACAGGATACAAAAATTTGGAAAAATTAAGTTGAGGTGTCCATTTCTACAATGGACAAAGGACAATGTTGTATTGACATTTAAGATGCTTGTTTAATAAGGCATTCTTAAAACTCACCCACTATGACTCAGGGAACTGAGCTGAAGAGGGAGAGGAAAGAATGTAATATCCAAAGACATCACCCCCTGAGCAACAATACACAAAGGGGGAAGAAAAAAGAAGAAAAACTGGCTCCTCTAGTGCAGTTCATAACACCCTACCCTATGGACAGATCCAGTATGCACACTGAGGAGGGACCCCAGTGGGTAGGGGGCAGAGAGGAGGGAAACGGGGACACCGTCACAAGATGTGCTCATACTATGTATATATACTTATTCACAATAAAAACATTTTTAAAAAATAAATAATAAAATGCTTGTTTATATAAAAAAGCAACTTTTTAAATTAACTAACATGTTCTCACTTGCTTTCTGTATTATAATTTATGGATTACTGAATCCATAATTGAATAATATGTAGATGTCATCTAGGGGTGCTAAACCAATTCTCCTACTTGGAATTGCCTGTCTAAATAAGAATGACACTAACTTAAGCATTTTCTCTCTGCTTAGAGAGACTATGGATTTGCAGTAACCTCCATGCAATATAAATCAATAAAGAATAATTTTCTAGGCAGTAAATCAATTGTCAGTTCACAGACCCTAATACCCCTATGCAGGATTTATTGAAAAAATGAACGGCAGTCTTGTTAGGCATATATTTAGGGACATGATGGTGTAAACCTCAGACTAGTACATTCATTGCAGTAAAGAATCAAAGAGGAACAACTCTTTTGTTTCTATAGAGCAAAAACTCAAACGAATTATCCAATGATAAAATAAAAACTTTAAAAGATACTCTATCTCTGGATTGGTACCAGAAAGTTTTGAGAATTCCATCAATCCTTGGCAGGAAACTTATGTCATACACATGAGGGATATTGCTATCCAAGGATATCTATGAGACTACTGAGTATTTGCAATATGGCTACTCCAGACTGAGATGAGTTGGTATATCACAAAGTGCCTAACCTTATGAAAATGCTTTACTTGGGCTATTTGTTGATATGGGAATAATTTGTCAATCTATGGTTAACTAAAATGCATTATTAAAAGTAATGTCAACTGTGTGTTGTTATCTTTATTTATCTTGTCACTAAAAGAAAAAGTTAAAGTACATATATGTTTTATCCAGAACTGTTCTAAAAAGCATTTTAAAAGAGAAATCAACTGATCCCAGTATAAAAGGGCACTGGAGAAGGCCCTGAGCTAATGGAAACACTAACTGTATTATTATGGATAAGTCTTTTGTTACTGGGAAAAATATTAACAACCCAGACTATCCCAAGTTAAGTTGACAAAAGAGCCCAGGAGAATGAATGAGCCCATGTCTCAATCAGCCATGACGTTCCAAAGAAGCTCAGATAACCATGTGGATAACCAAGAAAGTCAGGAAAATGAGACTGCACTTCTCAGAAAGAAATAACAAGTGAATTCTCAGAGGGTACAATGATAGATGTATATGGTAAAAAGATTTAAAATGCTAGGTCAATGCATCCTGAGAATCTGAGAGGAAAGACCAGGTTTGCAAATGCCTACATAATCACATTTTAGCTGATGAGAGAAAAAGCAAAGATTATGCCTAGATAAGTTTGATCAATGTTCTACAAAGACATCTTGAATTCCTTTGTTGCCAAACTGAATTTTGATTCAATGGTTCAAGTAGTCTTATTCATTAATGTCCAGAATCTCTTAAGTGGACAGAGCATGAATAGGAAAATGTTCATGCACATTTTAGTTTTGTTGTTATTGTTATTGGGTTTTTTAAAATATTTTTTGAGGTAGGGTCTCACTCTAGCCCAGGCTGACCTGGATTGATTATGTAGTCTCAGGCTGCCCTCCAACTCACAGCAATCCATCTACCTCTGCTTCCCGAATACTGGGATTAAAAGCATGTGCCACCATGCCGGGCTTTGTACTGCACTATTGGAAATATTCATAAAAGTAGGGCATGGCTGCCCAGGCCTTTAATCCCAGAATTTGGGAGGCTAAGGTAGATAGATCACTGTGTGTCCAAGGCCAGCCTGAGCTACAGAGTTAGAGTGAAAACCAACCCCTGCAAAGCAAACAAAGAAAAGGGAAAAGAAAGAAAGAGAAAAAGAGAAAGAGAAAAAGAAGGAGGGAGGGAGGGAAGAGAGGTAAATAGCACAAAGAAGAAGAAAAGAGAGAGAAAGAATGCATGATCAGAAAAAGAAAGAAAGAAAAGAAGAGAGAGAGAAGGAAAAGGAAGAAAAGAAAGAAATGTCTGTGCCTTGGGCCAGGAGAACCGGGCTGAATACTAGGCTATCCATGGTCCCCTGCCACAAGGACTGATCCAGACAACCCACGGAAGACGATACCCAAGCTGACTGGGGATTGGGGGGGGCAATGAGGAATTGGGGATAACAACTCATTGTTGGCCCACTAAATAATGTAACTCATTATGAACAATAAAAAAATTTTAAAGAAAGAAATATCTGTGGAATGGGTTGGATAGATTAGAACTCCAGATAAACATTGAGAAGAAGTGAATTTTTAGACAGAAGAGTAAGGGAAATTAAAAAGCATAATACTATGAGTGAAACCTAAATAAGACGAAGATAAGCAAGGATTATGCCACGTGAAACATGCTGGAATCTAGGCAATTCTCTACAATCTCTGGCTGGGTAAGACGCAGCCATTTGAATTTCAAATTCTGAATTTAAATAAAAGATTTGGAAATTAATTATAAATTCCAATATTTGATAATATAAATGACATGGGAGAAATCAAAGGATATAACAATTCTCAAATCATCAGGATTAACACCAAGGAGATAATGCCTCCAAACTTCTGCCTTTCTCAAATAGGGGTGACTTTGCCCACAAGTGAGGTTGGGTGTCACAACTAGAGCTAAGGTGTTACTGACATCTACTGGGTAAAACCAGAGGTGCTTAGACAACCTGCAGTGCCCAGAGGAGCTTCCTGCAGCCAAGTACATCTGGCACAAAAAGTTAGATGGTTAAGAAACACTGATTACAAATGATACCAAAAAATGTGTTTGAAAATACCATTATGAAACTAAATTCTTTGTACTAATAAATGTTTTAAAAGACAGCCCAGAAGTAGACAGTTACATGTATAAAAAATGATCATACATATCATTTAAAAAGACTAAATAGTATTTAGAGGAGCCAGTGAAAAGTAGGGTGGGCTAAGACTATCCTAGAAATTTCAGATAGTCCACTGACAAGACAAATGTCTATAGTTTGTGAAAGACTAAAGCTTCAAAGAATGAAAAAACACCTACATTCATTATTTGCCCCTGGTTTTTTCCTTCCTCAGCATTATCACAGAAATGTCACTGGAATTCCTCTTAAGAAATCATCATGTCTAAGTAAGTGAAAAAAAAGTAATTCAAATTTAGATGGGAGATATATGTACATTTTATATCGAAGAAGTATAGGTTATGCTTTATTCTATTTTGAGCAAAAAGAGCTGTCATAAATTTAGACTGGGCTCATTTCTTTATGCTTAATAAAGCCTGTGCACAAGCACCTGGAAAGAAACTAGAGAGAAAATGGACCCATTATTTACACTGCAAGTAACCAAAGGTAGTAAGAAATATAGGCTCAATTATCTACTCAGATTTCCATCCACTACATGAATTTGCAGCCCTACTATACTAGGAAAACAGAATGCATTCCATATCAAATTTAACTACTGCTTAAAAATACCATCCTTTAGCCTGTAAGCCATAATCAAGTATTCTCCAATACCACGAGCTTTACTACATTAACATGATATGTGTTTTTAAAGATACAGTCAGGATTTATAATAATTGCAACTCTCAGAAACCAATAGCCAGAAGTATTTGACTTTCCCCTTCAAACACGCTCGGTTGAGTTCAGTTAAAATACCATCCAAAACAGCAAAAGAGCTTTTATAGTAGCAGTCATCACTTTTTAAGGAACTCTAAAATACAGTAATGGTTAATAGTGTGATGGGGTATTCTGTTCATGGGTAACGTATTTTTATTTTGATAGAAATCTATTAAGACATGCTGTAATAGAATTGTCACGGTGGCATTTTCAAGGACCCAGAGCATATGTATCTGTAGGGATGACAGGAGGGGGGTGAAGAGCAGACAAACTTTGGAATTTCTAGGAAAATTAGCTTCCTACAAACTGTGTGGTTTGAAATAATACAAGCTTGTGTTTTTCATAACTAGGGAAGTTTTAAGTTTCAACTCAAGGTGTCAAATGGACTGGTTCTTTCCAGGGTCCCTAAAGAAACATCTGCCACATGCCTTGGTCCTAGCTTCTGGTGGTGGCTAGCAAGCAGCCCTAGACATTTCATTCATTATCTGTCTCTTTCTCCAGACAGCCCTTCTCCATAGCTCTGGCTCTTCTTTGTGGGTCTCTCCATGTCTTCCCTTAGAATACGGAATACGGATAGATTTAGAGTGTACCCTAATCCAAGATGATTTCATCTCTCAATCACTAATTATAGCTGCAGAGATGGTATTTGGATATTATATCCTCATCCTGAACTTCTAAATGGAGGTGTGGTGATAAGGACATTACCTCAACTCCCTATGCTAATCATATCTTATTTGTAGTCAGCTATATGCTTTGTTTAAATAAAGTTCTCTCTCTCTCCCTCCCACTGTCTCTCCCTTTTATGGAATTAAGCCTGAAATTACACATAGATCACCCACCCCAAGATCCATTATCCTATCAAGACAATGTCCTAAGCATTAACAGATGTCAATGAAAGCACTCACACTGAGGTAGAATACAATATACAAGTTCAGACATTTTTCAAAGGCTGCTCAAGTATATTAGATAATTGAATTAACTTTTCCCTGTCTGTGTTAACAGGAAGATAAAATGAATTACTTAGGATATAAGATACTTGAAGTTTGATCCTGTCTCATCCACTGAATAATAATTTGACCTTAGATGGATCATCCAGCTTCTCTTTGACTTGAGTTTTATGTGTAAAGACAGAAGAATGCAGACTTAAAAAAAGACAAAAATTTTACATATGAATGAATATGGCTATCATTATAGAGTCAATGGTTAGAGAGATGGCAGATTTTGATTGGGTAGCAGAATTGAATTTTTTTATTTCACTATAAGTAACTTGAGCAAAACAGGCATCCACCAATTTGCTGTAGACACCATCAATTGTCTTAACCTGGGTTTTTCTTTCCTCAAACCCTTTGAGCTTGTTAATATTCAGTAAATGACTACATATTCATTAAATTATAATGATATCAGAAGCTACCTACTCTAATACTGACCATCCATGTGGGAAAAGATAAAACACCCTACAAAGAAATAACCTTATTTCATTAAATTAAGAAAAACATAAAACCTCCATTTCCTGATGAATTCTTCCATTCTGTTCTGACCATTATTTAATGTACTTCAATTTTAGGCCTGAGACAATATTCAATAAATCTATCACTGCAACTTGTAAGTTGTGTTTTATTTACAAAATCACATCTTGTGATTCCTGGTAACTGAGATCACTTCCATGAGAATGCAAAAGCACGACTGTAAATGACAATTAGTACACATTTAATGAGATGACATCATCCAGCCAGTCATCTCACTGCTGCCAAACAGTGACCGAGGAATTTCTGGTCCATGAGATGATTGTATTGTAAGCTAATAAGCAAGCAACCTCCGAGAGAACACCAGGGCCACCACCTTGTGGGTCTGGCCTACGTGGGCCCTGGGGAACTGAACCCAGGGCTTTAGGCACTGGAGGCAAGTGCCCCAACCACCGAGCCATCTCTCCAGCCCTCTCCTTTTACTCTTGACTTTGGAAGGGAATTGGCCTCTCCCAAGGTTGATTGGGGAAAGGATACAAATATAACCTAATGTGACTCTCACGAGGCTTTTTATGATCAACTTTTTGTGAACAGGAGGATCATAAAAGCAGATTAAGGGGTAATTCCCCTTCTAACCAAAATGTTTTATACCAGTGTTATTTTTAGACTTAGCAATAAGAGATATATACTTTCCTCTACATCTTTAGACCACATTTTTAAAAATTAATATCTTTATTATGATTAAGTATATATACTGTATGAGCAACTCTTGTGAATGTGTCCCCATTTCCCTCCTCTCTGTCCCCTACCCACTGGGGTCCTTCCTCCATGTGCATACTGGATCTGTCCATAGGTTAGTGGGTTATGAAATACACCAGAGGTAACCAGTTTTTCTTTCTCTTTTTTTTCCTTCCCCCTTTGTGTATTGTTGCTGAGGGGGGCAATGTCTCTGGATATTCTATCCCACCATGGCTCTTACAATCTTTCCCTGAGTCATAGTGGGTGTGTTTGAGTCTACTTTGTTGTTAAGATCTTGAGTATCTCTGGATCTTTGCCCTGGATTGTGTTGGGTATCATTGGTGTCTGTCTCCATTGACCTTTCTTGGGTTATCACACTTGCTGTGGTGATTGATCTCCTATTTGTCTCATTGTTTTCTCATAGGTTTCATTTGGGCCCTGTGTGAAGGCTAGGTGTGGTTTGTCTCCTGCCAGGATGTCAGCCATCATCCAATATATTGGTGGAACTGAGTTGTCCCCGGTTCTCACACTGCATTCTGAAAAATACAAAGTCTCCATTGGAGAGTGAGATCAATATAGGTTAAATGAGACAAACCTTGCAATTTTGGCTAGATTCTAATGGGTGTAGCTCTCTGGTAGTGGAAATTTCCCTTAGGAGCTCAGGTTCCTGGAGCCATGTAGAAATGCCTGGCAGTGGGGGTACACTGAAAATGCTAACATGAAGCTATTGACTAATGGTCAAACATCAAGAGAGTTTGCCAGGGGCTTGGACCCAGCCTAGGTACTGTGTATATGACCTTGGACAGTGACTTCCCATGCTAGGGCTGCCATTGCCAAGTGGCCAGAAATCAATATAGTCAGCTCTCTGAAATGTCATATACTATATAATCATCAGTAATATAAAAATATGCATCTTTGCATTTTCCTTTTATCCAGGTTAAGTCACTTGCTAAACTTATTCAAATAATTCTTTAAAAAAAACAAGAGCCATGGACAACTCAATTCTACCAACAATACATTGGATGATGGCTCACATCCTGGCAGGAGATAAACCACACCTAGCCTTCACACAGGGCCCAAATGAAACCTATGAGAAAACGATGAGACAAATAGGAGACCAATCACCACAGCAAGTATGATAACCCAAGAAAGGTCAATGGAGACAGACACCAACGATACCCAACACAATCCAGGGCAAAGATCCAGAGATACTCAAGATCTCAACAACAAAGTAGACTCAAACACACCCACTATGACTCAGGGAAAGATTGTAAGAGCCATGGTGGGATAGAATATCCAGAGACATTGCCCCCCTCAGCAACAATACACAAAGGGGGAAGGAAAAAAAAAAGAGAAAGAAAAACTGGTTACCTCTGGTGTATTTCATAACCCACTAACCTATGGACAGATCCAGTATGCACATGGAGGAAGGACCCCAGTGGGTAGGGGACAGAGAGGAGGGAAACAGGGGCACATTCATAAGATTTGCTTATACAATATATATACTTATTCATAATAAAGATATTTTTAAAAATCAAGAAAATTAGAAAAATGAAAAAATAAGTAGTTGCATTTAAAATCTTATATATGAAGTCATGTGGATCCTAGTACAGGTATTATAAATTTAGAATAAATTCTGATATGACATAAAGGTATATATTTATGATTTTTTTCAGAAAACTATGTATTGTACAGAAATTCAGAAGGGAAAATAGATAATAAGAATTACTAGTAATCAAGTCTAAACAATAGAAATAATAAATAGTAAATTTTAAGATTTTACAGATAGCTATCAGGCAACAATGATGGGAAATTAGATAATTTTTTAAACCTAATATGTTATGCCTAGTGTCATATTCAAAGAAGTATTTATACCAATAATTCATTCATCTGAGCAATCTTTAATATTAACCTTAAGAATGTCTCCTAAACTAATAAACACTGAATATACTCTTAACATTTCTTGGCCCTTTATTACTGTGTGCAACCTCCTATCTGAATAAATAAAATGACTGATAAAACTAGCTCATGGGATAATAACACTTTACTCTGTGTAACCCATTCATTCATATAAGTCAAATCTAAATGCTTTCATGTTTCAAAAGTTCAGTTCAGGAGCTGGGGAGCTGCTCAATGGATAAAGTGCTTGCCACACAGACACAAAAACCCGAATCTGGTTGTGGTGGTGTCCACCTGAAATCTTAGTGCTGAGTAAGTAGAGATAGGGCATCTCTGGGGGCTCACTGGCAAGCCAATCTTGCCATATCAGCAAGCTCCAGATTCAGAAAAAAAAACTCAAAGCTTGAAAGTGGTCAAGTAAGGTGCCCAATGTCAACCTCTGCCTCCCCCGCCACACACACACATACCCATGCAAACAAGTGCAGGGGCACCCACCACACATAAACATGCTATGGTGGTTTGAATTATGTATCCCACATAAATTCATATTTTCTGAATGTTTGGTCCCCAGCTGGTAGCAATTTGGAAGGTGGAGCCTTGCTGGAGGAGGTGTGTTGCTGGGGACGGGCTTATGGGTGTCACAGCTAGCTAACCCCCTTGACATTCTGTTCACTCTCCTGCTGTGTTTCCATCTGCTATGGCAGAAGTGAGGTCCAACCTTCCTTTCTCTTGCCATCATGGAACTTCCATTGAGACTGTAAGTCAAAATACTTTCCTCCCATCAGCTATTTTGGTTTGGGTGTTGTCTCCAACCAATGCAAAGAAAACTGTTACTAAGAAGTGGGGTCCTTGGTGCTAGAAACCTATCACTGTGGCTTTTGACCTTTTGGAACTGATT
Source organism: Zapus hudsonius (assembly GCA_004024765.1). Lineage (NCBI taxonomy): Eukaryota > Metazoa > Chordata > Mammalia > Rodentia > Dipodidae > Zapus > Zapus hudsonius. The sequence goes on along the minus strand of PVHP010030996.1, from coordinate 11,108 downwards.
TGCAGGGAGATATGGAAGGATTTGAAACCTCAGTCAAAGAGATGACTTGCAATGTTAAAGGCATAGTATTACGGACCATTCTGGTCAGTTGAAAGACCTAACTGCAGTAAGAACTGTGAACTCTGAGCTTTAGCTTAGGAGGGAAAGAAAAAGCTTTGTATGGACAAGGCTAGAGGCAGACTGTGAGAGAAGCTTACTTCATTCTGCCCATCTCCTGAGAACTTTTGCAGAGTTATACTGTGTAAAAATGAACTGGTGTGAGCAGAAGGATTTGGCACAGAAAGAATGTGATGTTTCATATTGGAAACATGTACTCAGTGAATTTTTTTAAATATATATTTATTGTCCATAATGAGTTACATTATTTAGTGGGCAAACCATGCATTGTTATCCCGAATTCCCCAATTCCCCCCTCCCCATCCCTGATCAGTTGTATATCCTCCTCCATGGGCTGAATTTTTTAAACCAAGAACTCTATTTGACAAATATAATCAAATAAAATATGCTTAATGATTTTTAAACATAAATTAATAAATGCAGTCATAGTCATCTTCCTGACTGTGAAGTCAATATGACCAGCTCTGCTCTCATTCTGCCATCATGTCTACCCTGCCATGAAACGTCTTCTCTTCTTCCTCCTCCTCCTCTCGTTACTGTGCCTTCTCCCTATTCATGATGGTGAGATTTATTTTGGCGTATATTTTGAGGAGATGCAGTTATCCATTCATTGAACATCCTTAAAAACAACTAAGTGAGCTAAGTAAGAAACCATGGTGCCTAGTTTGGTGATTATAAAGAAAAATAGGCACGCAAGAAGACAGGAAGGAAAGGGTTGACAGTCTCACCCCAAGCTACCTCTCCAATAGCATGGAGAGAAAGAAATGTTCTCACTTGGGCAGTTGAAGGAATTCAGTACAGTCCTTCAAGTACAAACACACAACTAGAAGTATAAAAATCATGAATGATGATACCTTCAAGAGAGCATGTTGGGAAAATGATGAGTTGTATTTTAATTTTAGACTTACAATATTGCATGTCAAATGAGACATTTCAAGAAGTGTGAGATGCTGAGACAGGTGACTGGAGAGATAAGAATTCGACACACTCTCACAGAACACATGAATCAGAACCTCTGGCTGAGTCCAGAAGAGTAGGACTGGGCTGAAGTGAATTTTCTAAAGCTAAAGGAAACTAGAAAGAAAAGGAGGTGGCCAATGAGAAAAGAAGGAAGAAGTCAGGATACTGCAGACCACTAAGGAGCCATTTAAAGCAGGTGCAGATAGTACTAACAATGAAAGGTTAAGAGGGAAGGATAGGGGCCTTTGAAGGAAGGATGCTTACCTTTGAGTGTAAATTTAGACATGAAAATATACCAATAGTTAATTTCCAAAACCAAACAACTTACTTGGTTTAAACTTCATAGCCAGAGGTTGGCATTTATTTTAAAAGTATTCTCCTGGCATCTACAAAGTCATAGCGACAACCACATGTGGTGTCTAGATTTAAATTAAAAAGGAATGAAAATTAAAGTCCTCATTCATCCCCGCTGCATTCCAACTGCTCCGTAGCAGCACATGCCTAGAGGCTGTCATAGGAGACAATATAGAGCGGGCAATATACAAGAGTCCTTGTCTCAGAATGTCCTAAGAGACACTATCGCTCTAAACTAAGCATGTCCAATATGTTGACCAAGACCACATGTGCTCTAGGATCGCTAAGAATATGGCTCAATACATCTGTAGATAAAAATGTCATGTTTTGATGTCAAAGCATTGGACAGCCATGCACTAGACCAGGATCTTCAGGAAGTATGTGAATCAACTACTGACTTTCCTTAAAGGCATTTAATACTAGTGGGAAAATGCCTTCATCCTTCCCCTTTTTTCTGAGCAGGCAAAACAGATGCCTGCCTGCACACACATAGACACTCCATTTTATTATGTAACACATAAAAACAGAATGGAGCCATAAACATTGAATCCCTAGAAATTCTACGTAACTGGTAAATGTCTTCACTTGGGGATTGACTTGTCAATAGACCAAACATTTCAATAAACACATTTCACAGATGGGCAGACGTGGGTAGAATGAAGACCAGTTATTGAGGACATCAAATGAGATTCATCAAGGAGGTCAGTGGTCCTAGGTGATAACTGATCTAAGTCTTCAAGGAGAAAGCAAGGTAGAGAGAAAATTCAAAGAATCGTAAAAGCAAAATGATTTTCAGAATCCTCATATGGAGGTTTTTGAAACACCATAAAAAGTCATTCTTGAGAAAATTCAGGCATTAAAAGAGGATTTAAATGTTCAATAATTTTGAAATCACTGCTATTTTCTAAGGAATAATAGTAGCATTGTAGTAATTTAGATAAATGTTCTTATTCTCAAGAGAGCTATGCTGAATTATTGAGTGAAAATATTTAATAACTACAACTTAAACTTTCAAATAGAATGGCAAAACAATATGTGTATATACTTAGAGGAGAAATAAAGAAAAGGATTCTGTGGATGTTATACTCATTATTTGACTTGTATGCTTTATTATAAAGTTTTGAAGTCTGGAAAAAGCATTTGAATAAATGACTACGTAGAAGGAGGGTGTTGTAATCCTGTTTACTCTAGTGCGCCTTGCCTAATCCTCTCTGCTGAGGAATTATTCTTCTTCCGATTTTCCTGGTAAGATGATTCACTTTTATTAACTTAACAGCCATGTTTGTTGAGTGTTATTCATGTGTATATCCTTTATATTATTTAATTAGATAATCATCTTGTGGATGTCAGGAATCATGTCAATCAATACATTTCCAATTTACATAGTAAAGCCCAAGCACAAAAAAGTAAGATCAATAAATTATCTTAGGGGACAGTGATATGCATATCAACTGTCCATGGATCCTCAACATGTAGATAAAGATCTTGACAACAGTCCCAGAACAGGGACCCTCATGGAGCATGAGAGGGACAGCGAACATTCTCAAATGAATCCATTCTGGTTCTATTCCCTGGTCTTCATCTTGGAATTCTTGCCAAGGACCTAATTCAAGGTCCATGGTCATTGAAAAGAGGTGGTCATGAGGCTGAAATTAATGTAGCCTGATTCATTCACGCCTCGTTTCCTTTGACTTTTCCTACCTACCTAATGAATGTAAGGGGGAAAAAAACATTTGGCTGCTATCTCTACTGCTGTTTTATCAGTAACTGAACAGTGCCTAGCATTTTATTACCAGGTCAATACTTGTTGAATTATTTAACTAGTTCAGTTCATGTCAAACAATGGCTCAACTTTTCCATAAAGAGTCTCCTAAAACACTAACAAACAGATTGTGGACTTCACCCCTAGTATTTCTCGCTGTGGCCCAAGAACATGCATTTATGCCAAACTGATACCTGATGCCAAAACTCTTGCTATGGGACATTTCAAAAGTCACTGCAGTAGAAAACAGCATTTTTTAAAAAACTTTTCTCTTGTTTGGGGTAACAGTTTATGTGGAAAAGATTGACACAGTAGTAGGGGTTCCTTTTGAGTAAGATACTTGTGGTGGTTTGAATTAGATGTCTCTCAAAAAGTCACATGTTTCAAATGTTTGATTCCAAGCTGAGGATAATTTGAGAGGGAGAGACTTGCTGAGAGGTGTGTTTCTGCAGGCAGGCTTAGGAGTGTTCTAACCAGGTCCCACTGCCAGAGCTCGGCTCACTCTCCTGCTGCCAACGTCTACCATATGCTGGCGAGGAGGTGATGTCCAGCCTCTGCACTACCATCTTTTTTTATTTAAAATATTTTATTTATTCATTTTCAAGCAGAGAGAGAGAGAGCACCAGGGCCAACACCTTGTGGGTCTGGCTTATGTGGGTACTGGGGAATTGAACCGGGGTCCTAAGGTACTGGAGGTAAGTGACTTAACCCCTGAACCATCTCTCCAGCCCTGCTCTACCATTTTGATCATGCCCTCATGACACTTCCCATGGAGACTGTTGGCCAAAATAAATCATTTCCTCTCATCCATTTCCTGCTTTGTCCCAGTAGTGAGAAGGTCACTGCAATAATACTTATGATACTTCTTTCATTATTTGACAGATGATCTTATAGTAATAGCATACAAACACTTCAAATTGAGGTTTGATTATTCGAAATCCAGACACTTTCTCATCAACTGATCTAAGTATTTACTACAGATATTTTTTTCTCCCCTAGATATTTTGCTTCCTGGGGAGAGCTAGAATTCTACATTAGCTACTCAGCATACTACATTCTCAAGCTCGTATTTATAGGCTTGGAAGAAATCAGGGGAAATATTCACTATCTCTGTGCAATGCAATTGCTTCACGGAGCATGTGCGTCCTCTGAGAAATCAGGTGCTGCATGCACTGCAGAAATTTATGTTAAAGAAAGTCTGCTTATAAGAGGCAAATGTGTAACCCAAATTTATTTCCCAGTGACAAGTTCGGCATCTGAAAGCTTCCAATTTCTTCCCTTGTGAGTTACTCAAAATTGCTGTTTTTCAAGTCAAGAACACCTGTTTAGTGTGTTTAGTGTTTTCCCCCTCAACATCCTAGTAAAATGGAGCCACTAGGAAAACAAGATGCTAAGGTTTCAATGAACGAGAAACACAAAATATTGACAGATTTCAACATATTCTACCACCCGTACCCTGTCCTCCTAATGAGCTAAGATCAAAAAGGAAGGCAGTTGTGATATGGGGCTCTGGAGTTTGTTTTGAAAGTGCTGCAAATGAGCTTGGATTGAGGATCCTTCTGCTGGGTACAGTCATAAGCAATTTGCACAGTGCTGTGAAATCGCATATACAGACATGACTCCAGTAAGTGAACAACCAAAGGTTTGATGTTCAACTTCAGGCACCCTGCCAAATAACTTTGCATCTCTACACAACACTCTTAACAATCAAAATTCTACTTATGCCTTTTCTGCTTGGTCAGATGTAATTACAAAATAAAAAACAACAACAATAATAGCAACACACACAAAACAAAGCCTAAGCAATTACTGAAACATTCTAATTCTTTATCTATTGGGTATCTATACATAGATAAAGGGCAGAAATATAACGTGTTAATTATGGCCATGGAGAATGAAGAATTGGGGACAGCTTCAGAGTAATACAGCCTTTATTTCAAAATAAGCACTTATAAAGTGGCTCCCTTGTGCTAGTCACAGGCTCGGATGCCAATATTTATTTGGAGGTAAGTAAAACTGTGACAGTCCCACATCTTTGGGGAGCACAGTCTAATCAAAGTAGCAAACCAGCTGATCACAAATAATTGGCTGTGTAATTTTACAAGCTAAGTAAAGACCAACAAGAACTGAATGGGACAGGGTGTCTTTTCAGTCAACCGTGTTTGCTGTGTAAATGCAATAACCCAGGTACTGAGCTTGAAGAATTGATGGAATTTGAGAAATGAACAAGGTAAAATTGGTAAAAGATGTTGGGGAGATAGCTCAGTGGGTAAAGTGCTTGCCATACAAGGAGGAGGATGTGAGTTCAGATCCCCGGCACCCACATAATATGCCTGGTGTGGCAACATACAACTATAAACCCAGCATTGGGAATATGGAGACAGAAGATTCCCGACTTTCTAGCTAGTCAGCTACCCAAACAGTGAGTTCTGCGTTCAGTAAGAAACCCATCTCGAAACTTAAGATGGATAATGCCGTAGCAAGAGACATCCATCTCTGGCTCCCATGCACACACATGCACACGTGCATTCACACCTATGCCCACAGGTACATGTGCATACCAGGCTCACATACACATGCCAAATATAGTGAAAGAAGGAAGAATAACAGTACATGCAGAAGGAATAGAAACTCACAGTGAGTCATCAAATCAATGCCATATATTAGAGGGCTCATCAATTTACACCAGAGAACAAGCTAATACCTCAGCACAGAGGTCTAAAAACGAGTTTACAAAATAAATCCATTGAAAGCAGAAGTGCAACTGCCCTGAGATGTCATAATTAAAGATGTCAGTCATCAATGTGTGTGTGAAATATTTAAGAGGTACAGCCCTGCTATGATAAGAATATCACTAGTTGGTGAGTCTCGAGGCATTTTTTTTTTACTTTTAAATATTCTATTGATCTAATGTTCAATTACATGTATGTATTCTTTAATTATCACACAAAGTATTGAGCTTTGTAATACTCACCCACCATGACTCAGGGAACTGAGCAGAAGAGGGGGTGGAAAGGTTGTAAGAGCCTTGGTGGGGGAGAATATCCAGAGACATGGTCCCCTCAATAACAACATACAAAGGGGGGTTGGAACCAGGTTGATTCCTAGGCTATCCATAACCCCCTACCCCATGGACTGATCCAGACTGCACACGGAGGAGAATATCCAGCTGATTGGGGACAGGGAAGAGGGAAATGGGTACACCAGCACATTATTTGCTCATTCAGTGTGTCTAACTATGGATAATAAAGATAATAAATTTAAAAAGTAATGGGTTTCAAGAGAACACGTTCATACATGCGTTCATTTGCTGATCCTCCCCCCAATTCCTCACCCCTAGCCCTTGCACCCCTCTGGTTACATCACCCCCATCAGTAGTCCCCTTCTTCTTTCAGGTTTTCTATAACCCTACTCCACCTTCCATAAACCTCTTTATTCCCACCACAGTTATCTTTTTTGTTTCATGACCTATGCATACACTCATTTACATAGTAATGCAAAAAATGCATAAAAATTAGGAGCTGGGATCCACATATGGGAGACAACATGCAGCATTTATGTATGAGTCTTCACTTAATGTAATAACGTCCAGCTCCATCCACTTCCTTGCAAATTTCATTTCATTGAACTTTATAGCTGAATAAAATTCCATGGTACATATGTAGCACATTTTCATTATCTATTCATCTGTTGGTGGACATTTAGGCTGATTCTATTTGTTTGTTATTATGAAAAGAATAGAATATACATTTACAAATATCTTATGGTAGGTTGTAGAGGTTTTTGGACATATGCATAGGAATGATATAGCTTTGTTATATGGTAGGTCTAGCTTCCATTTTTTGAGTTATCTCCACACTCATTTCTACAGTGGCTACACGTGTTTTTACTCTCATCAAAGGTGAATAAGAGCTCCCTTCTCAGGATGGAGAGATAGCTCAGTGATTAAGGGGCTTGCCTGCAAAGCATACCAACCCAGGTTCAATTCCCCAATACTCACATAAAGCCAGATGCACAAAGTGGAGCATACATCAAGAGTTCATATGCAGTAGCTGGAGACCCTGGTGTGCCTGCCCCCTCCTCCTCCTCCCCTTCCCTCCTCCTCCTCCCTCCTCTTCTCTCTCTTTCTCTCTTGCTTGCTTGCTTGCCCATTTATTGACCACTTATGTTTATTCCTTTGAGACATGTCCATTTAGTACATTAGCACACTTGCTGACTGGAAGCTTATTTTTGGAGAGTTTAGAGGATTAAGTTTATTTATTTGCAAGTAGACAGAGAGAAAAGTACAGAGAGATTATGTGTGCCAGAGCCTCTTGCCACTGCAAATAACCCTAGAGGTATGCACCATCTTGCACATCTGGCTTTATGTGGGCACTGGGGAATTGAACTGGGGCCAGGAGGCTTTGTAAGTTATCACCTTTAACCACTTAGCCATCTTCCCAGCCTAGCGTTGTTGATTTTTGTATGTGAGTTTGTGTCTTTCCTTTGCTGATATTAGTATTGTTTATTTGTGTTTTTTACATCTTAACTATGATATGACATGGAAAGTTTCTTCTCTGGTTATGTCTATTTGGAATTCTAAATAAAGCTGGTGCTTGGATGTCAAATTATTGCACCAGTTTTGGAAAATTTTCCGCCAAAATGTATTGAATAAATTGTCTATGCCTTTTGATTTCTCTTACTTTTCTATCCCATATAGTCTCAGATTTAGTGTCTTGAATGCATACTGGAGTTCTTAAAAGTTTTGTTCATGTTCATTAAGGTTTTGTGTATGTCTGAATGTATTATTGTCTTGAGTTTGTCATCTGTCCCTTAAATTTCTTCTTCTGTTTGGTCTTGTATTTTGATAATGCCTTCTACCATGTTTTTAATTTGATTGGTTGGTTGATTCTTTTATTTCTAACATTTCTGTTTCATTTATTTTCAGTGCCTCAATTCTTTTGCTTTTTTCCTTTGATTCCAATTTTTTTAATTGATTTTTTCTTTGTTTCTGATTTCTCCTCCAAGTTACTGACAACTTCATTCACTTAAATGCCTTTCTTGCCTAGGGTCAGAGTTGATGTCTTATTCCACTAACCTGCTCATTTGAGTCCTCCAAATGGCCCTGGATGCTTTTTGAAAGTAGAACTCTCAATTCTTTCTCTTACATTTCAACTACCTCATTTCCTTTGGTCTCCATGATAGGGGAGTTATGAGTTTATGGACATGTTCTAGTGGGTTTTTAGTTCTTATTTTTTGTGGGTTTTTGTTGTTTTCAGGGTTCATCCAATATTCACAATGGATTTGTCTTCCAGTAATATTTTTTCCTTTCCCACTCTTTTTCTTTGTTTTGTTTGGAAGTCCTTCTATTAAGTTGTCCTCACTTGGAATAAATTTCACTACTGTTTAGTGGGGAGGCAGCTGCATTTCCTCACTAATGAGTTACAAACCATCTTGACATCGACTTGCAGCATAAGACACATGTGTGCATCACTGGTGACCCAGGGAAGGTTCAGAGACTGAGGCATTTTCCCTAAGAAAATGTAGTTCACAAATTATTTTATATGTGTGTATGTGGGGGGATGGGTGGGTGTGTGGTATGTATGTGTGTTTCATGGGTGTGTGTGTGTATGTGTGTGTGTGTGGTATGTATTTTTGGGTCAAGATACACATACATGTGGAAGCCAGAGGAGGATATTTCTGTTCCATCACTCTTCCGCCTTATTTCCTTAAGATATAATCTCTCACTGCATCAAGAGTTTGTCATTTATTAATTTTTTTAATTTGATGACTAGCAATCCCCAGAAATCCCCATCTATACTCTCCTTAGCACTGGGTTACAAGCATGTATATGCCTGGCTTTTCATATGAATGATAGGGATGGAACTCAAGTCCTCATGATTGTGCAACAAATAAGTACTCTTACCATTTGAGCCATCTACACAGCACCCATAAGGTTTTTTTTTATATATAATTAAGGGTTTTGATGAAGAAGAAATGGGGAAAGAGAAAAGGAATAAAGTAGGAGTGAAAGGAAATTATACATGTAAAGGAATGAGAGGTAGTAGAGAAAGTGCTAAAGGTATAGAAATGAAAATAAGAAAATTTTGTAGGCATCAAAAAGGAAGGAAAAGTTTTAACTGTCTTTCCTGATGAGATACAAGTTTTTAAAAAGTAGCTTAATAATTGAAGTCCAAAATTATAAATAATAAAACAAATAGAAAAGTGAAAGGTTTAAAATAAAAAATAAGCAATAACATGAAATAGAAGGTCCTAAGTTCTTGGTCAGTATTTCTTCTTCAATTCATAATGTAGTTTCTCCCCTCCCCATCTTGTTTGTCATTTGTATTGGTCCCAATGGATGATGGGGAGGACTGCTATTCTCAGTAGTATAGACAAGTTAAGTCAATGTTCCCTTCTAGGTGACTGTAAACTACTTTCTGCTGGAATTCCCCAGCATGAATTTCCCCTCCCCATTATCCCCAGCAAAATAATAATATTGCACCTGGTGAACTTCAGATAGAACTTTCCACAAAACTCTTTTAATAAACCTCTAAATGGATGAGGGAAAGAATACAGGAGGAGAAAAACAAATACACATTTAATGAAATTCTTATTAGTAGAACTTTGGATGATTTTTAACTTCATTAAAAGCTTCTGTATTTTCCAAGTTTCTATTTATGTATTAGCATAATCAGGAAAACTATAACTTATTTAAAAGAGAGACCAAAACCAGATGTATCCAAAAGAAAGATTTATAATGTTAAATTAAATATTTACCCTTTAGAATTCATAAATAAAGGCATAATTCAAACAAAAAGAGTCACAATTCCTATTCACCTGCTACTATGTCTTCTCCAAGTACATTTGATCCTTTATAGGGCAAGGGATATAGCTCCATGGTAGAGTTAAATCCTATTACCTAGCATGTGCAATGCCTTGGGTTCAACCCTCAGTAACACACACACACACACACACACACACACACACAAGTAAATATTTTAGCTGTTTCATGATACATTGTAATAGTATCTTTTTGAGAACCTATTTATCTCATTATATTTTCTTTCTCACTCTTCTTTTTGCTGAAGTATAAGTTCTAGGATACCTAAAACCACATCTTTTTCTCCTCTGTATCCTGGCACTGGCATACATATAACAGATAGTTATCAGACATGTGCCAAGAGAATGAGACACGAATGCACTTAACAGGCATGATAGTATTAGGGCTGCAGAGATGGCTCAGTAGGTAAGAGCACTTCCCATGGAAGCATGAGGGCCTGAGGTGGCTCGGGATTCCCTAATACCCATGTAAACAAATGGATATGTTTGTAACCCCAGTCCTGTGTGGGAACAGAGACCTAAAAATTGCTGGTGCTCATAAAAACAATAAGCTTCAGAGTTAGTGATAGATTCCATCTCAGGGAAACACATGGATGAGTGATGGTGGGGGACATTCTACATTGTCTATTTTTCTCTGCGTGCATGTGCATGGGTCACACACATGCACATACACATGTACACACCAAGCATATCACACACACATACCCTGATGAGATCTAGTAAATCAAAGATTCCTTTGTTAGAATTAGTATATATATACTCTGGTTTCTCTTCAAATCATGTAAATATTTTGCCTTTTAAATAAGTATTTATTAAACTACAATATTTGGTCATTATTTTAAAAAATTACAAAATCAGATTACATACCTTCAAGGTAATTAGCATCACATAAGGTAAAAAGAGTTGCAGCAATTATAGAGGAGAATTGAGCAAACCTTTGGGGTTCCATATAGCAAAAGTCACTCATGAAACAGAAAAGAAAATTTATACCCCACCAAGAATACAGCAAAGCTGTGTAGAGAGGATCACACTGACATTGTCTTGGAAAAAACATAAGTGGGTCAAGAAAAAGATGAGTAAAAGATATAAAAAA